>VZRN01000794.1:2460831-2537667 GCA_013397935.1 Dasyornis broadbenti | reverse complement strand
AAAAAAAAAAGCAGCCAGCCTTTCTGTATATAAAGCTTAGTGTCATTCTCCCACCTTCATCCTGTCTCCACAGCATTTATCAGCAGGGTGCTAAACCAGACTGACCTGCTTTGAGTGAAGAGATGTTTTATCTGCTTAGAAAGCAGCCAGCCTTGGCTAGGAGAGGGGGCAATGGGTTCACCTTCCTTCCTTTATTTCTCTTTAGCTAAGAACAAGAGATGTCATTAGCCACTCCTAAGAAATTCTGACCTGTGCACACAGAGTTCACTTAAAGCTACTTAATCAGGGGGAAGTGCTACAGAACCAAAGCAGTTCTGAGTCTTGCACTGTAAGATCCCCAAGGCTCTCAAAAAGCCTCTGGGCAAGGGAAATGCTTTGACGATACATGAAACTTTCTAGCCCATTGCACAAGCAGTCAAATATCAAGTTTCATTATTCCATGTTCCAAAACTGTTCATTTAAAAGCAGGAACCATGATTCCAGCAACAGTTTTGTAATCCTTTAAGCCTTCATAATTTCACAGTCCAGGTGGCTATCAGATTTGGGGTAGGAAGAGGGGAACCTCTCTCCCTTAAGACCGAATATAAAAAAACCTTTCATGCAATGCTGCCATGGATTTCTAGAAGGAGCTCAAGGGCATTGGGACGCAAAGTTGATATAGTTATTGTGGAATAATCCAAAATATTGATTATCAAATGTCCAGAAGAAAACTCATTCCTTCTCTCACATGGCTACAACCAGTCTGTGCTACAAATAAGCAAAGGATGAAGTCAGTGGAGCACAGGGGGTGGGCGGGGAAGGGGAAGCTCACGGTTTTCCAGTAGAAAGCAGTCTTGTAGTAACTTTATAAAAGAGACCAGGTCTGACCAGAAGTGTGCGTGTTAATGGCGGTGGAGTGCAAGTTCTGATCACCAGCCAGAGCTCCAGGTGGCTTGGATTCTTTTTCCTTTTTTTTTTTTCTCCTTTTGTGTTTTTTGAGAGAGAAAGAGATTGGAATCAGGTAAAGGAAAATTTAAAAAGCTAAGCAGGCTGCTGGTGTCTTATCAAGAGGCAGACCCTGCAAAGCTGGAAGAAGACACCCCTATACCCCATAGCATTACATTCTTTTCATGAACACCCCCAATCCTGTATTTGTACACAACCATTCAGACAGTTTTTAAAATGTGACTATTTGCCAAGCCCTTTTCAGAATTAACATTCCACAACGTCCCATCTTCAGATTTAAGAGATTTTTTTCCCCCTTTACAGTCCTTTGTCTTGATTAAAGGTAAAAACCCTTCACCCCCCATACCACATCCCAGCTTCCACCTGCAATGCTTTAATTAAAAAAGGCAAGTGCTATGAACAGGTTTTTTGCCGGGGTTCAGAGCTTCTTTGCTGATCAGTCCTTTTCAGATATTTGCTGGATGGGCAGATGAACTTGCAGTGGGTCTCGAAGCCTCTTAAGGTCCAATTCTGCCTAAAAGTAAAAGACACATTATAAAGCACAAGTTCCCAAAACAACTACCCCTAATACTATCTCTCTTAAGAGAAGGGAAAGCTTTTCCACATATCCTTGTTTTTCTCTGTGCAGCAGGAAATTGTTCAAAGAATAAAACAAAGTCACAGGCTCATAATTGGGAAAACCATTCTCAGCTGTATTTCTCTGAATTTGTCTGCATGCTGCCACTTAAAGGAATATGGTAGGGAAGATCTGGATCCCCATAAATTCACTGGAATATTTTAAAAAAACCACAAAATAACAAATGACAAGAACCAAACAAATCAACATCCAAACTAGATTAATAGGACGGTTGATTCTAGAAACAAAGCTCCAGGAAAATACGGCCATCCAATAGTATCTGTATTCAACATGGCATGAGAAACCCCAGAAAGACCTATGGGTCTTTCCTTATGCAGTTCCTTCTCCAAGGCAGGGGTAGAACTCATCATGCCCTGGATATCTTACCCTGTCATTTCCAGAGCCTGGGAATAAAGGATGATACAGAGCAGTGAAAAATAATGTGGTAACTCTGCTTTTTCTGCTCACACCATCCTCTGCAATAAGGCTCTGAGAAACACAAGGAAATATCTCCATCCAAGTCCTTTGTTGAACAGATCCCACAATGTGGGCAATCTGTCAAGAGTGTCTGTCTCCAGAGTCTGAGAAATCTACCCCCGCTGACTTGAACAATACAGCTACATTTTCTGAACATTATTTCCCAGAACTGCACTGAAGTGCTATGTCAGGAAGACCTGAACTGAATGGATGCGAGTCTTCCTTCCTCACTAAATCCATCTGGTGTGTAGGAGCTGAGAAGAACAGAAATCTTGAATTAGGCTCCTCTGAGGCATGAAGTGTCTGAAGCAACTCAAGATTTGCCAGCAGTTTCTGAAAGCCCCTTAAAGATTGATACAGGTTTCATGTTGATTTATGCATCCAGCAGTTCTATTCCTGTGAATATTGAAGTCAATTCAGTGATTGCACTGGGGCTGTGACAAGAAAATGGGCTGAAAACTTAAAATACGTTCATTCTTGCTTGAGGTGTGTCTATTAATAGTAATGAAGAGCTAGCAAGCAGTAATTTCTTTATCTTGTTTCTGGAAATATTCTTGTTACCTGAGCAATTGCATCCTTGAGTTGATTGTATCTCTCTAGATCAAATCGTGTCTTTTTGGCTCCTTTATGGAAAAATAGTAAGTACTGTCTGTCTCTGGCATCTGGATAAACATATTCCTAAAGAGAAAAAAAAGGAGAAAAGATAGGAATAAAGCTACACCAGGGAGGCAACACAGGATGCCACAGCACAATATGCCTCAGGTGTGTTTTGGGAGGATGAGCAGTTTCTGACAGAAGGCACAAGCCTGGTCCAAGCTCACACAGTGGTGGGTGACCCCTACCAGCAGCTAAACCCCTAACCACAGTCACTCACTCATTGCCCCACAGCTAGATGGGAGACAGAAGAGAATCCAAAGGGAGGAAAAAAACCAAGAAAAATGGCAGTGTAAAGATAAAAACAGTTTAACAACTGAGGAAAAAAACCCCACAACAATGTAAGAGTGATGCAAAGGCAATCCCTCACCACCTCCTGCAGCAGACCAATACCCAGCCAGACTGAGCAACAGCTGCTTTGGAGAAACTCTCTCCCAGCTTATTACAAAACATGACATGATATGGTATGGAACATAAATTTGGTCAGTTCAGGGCAGCAGTCCCTCACACCCACCCCCAGCCTATTGCCAGGGGTGGGAAGTGGGGGCCTGGGAGGGGGCAGACCAGGGAGGAACAAAATCCAGAGGCAGCCTTGATGCTGTACCAGCACTGCTCAGCAGTAGCAAAGGCCCTGGTGTGTTATGAAGGCTGTCTTGGTCACAACTGCCAAACTCTGCATCACACCAGCTGCTCTGAAGAACATTAACTCCATCCCAGCCAGACCCAGCAAAGTCAGATACTTGCTTCTCTACTCATATGTTACACTCCAGCAGTGAGTTACTATCACTCTCCTCCTGTCCCCAGTGTGTGAATCCTTCCACTCAGAACAAGAACGAACGTATTTCATACTGACAAGTTTGTGGGGGGAAAAGGAAGGGAAAAAAAGCTATAAATACCACCCCTGAAAAGATGCAGCTGACAGACCCCTGGGACACCATGCTGGAACACCTGCATGATCTGTTCTGATGGCCTTGTGACAGTAAAGACACTTTGAGCCCTCCCTTCCTCATTATTTAGGTGGGATTAAGAAGCAATGAGACAAACCATGAACTAAAAAATCCATAGAGAATCTGTCACAACTACAGGAATCCAGAGAGGGATTCTTCATCTGGATGGGAGGCCAAATCTCCAGAGAGGGATTCTTCATCTGGATGGGAGGCCAGATCTGTGAAAGGCCTAAACAAAAGCATTTCCAACAAGATGCCTCATCCTTGGTCTCTTTAAAAAAGGCCAACATGGCATCTGAGAGGGGTGGGCTTCTTTGAAGCTCAGAAGGTACCTCATGCAGCCATACCTCTCTGTACCAACCATCTCTGTCAGCAGATGAACCTGCATGGCTCCAGCAGTCAGTCACCAAACATATAAAAGCATTTCTGGTAAGACAACCAGTCAGGAGCACCACCAGAACACCCCACAGCCACACACCTCCTCCCTGGCCAGCACTAATTAAACAAGTGGCATCTGGATCCTGACAGGGTAAGGAAGGGGCAAAGAAGCTTCTAACAAGCACAACTTCACTCTTTTTCTAGGGAGTAGAGCCCAAAGAAAGTCTTCTACTGAAGTCAGCACAACAAGTCCTACCTGGCGGGTCATTACGAAATAAGCATACATTGCCATGGCACTACCATAGGTGATGAAATAGGTGACTGGTTCCATAATGTCCCAAGAATATTCCCACCAGGTGAGGCGGGCCAGAATTCCAAACTGAGTGGCCATGTAGGCCAGGCCTCCCCACAAAACCAAGGTTGTCCTCTTCTCTGCTTTCCTGCTGAGCTCCATCCTTACCTGCAGAAGATAGAAACACACACCTTGCAGTCTCAGAAATAATTACGTTAATATTGTTAAGCAATAATAATTTTAAAATAATACCTTATATTAATAGTAACATTAAGTGGTTTGAAACATGATTTGATTACGCATGATGATTATACAAACAAACCTAAACTTCTTTTCCATCAGTATCTTGCTGTCCCCTCTATTTACTCTGAGCATGCTCTGAATGCCTCAGGAAAGTATTTATTTGTCTACATTCAGAGATGTTCCGTTGCATTAGCCCCAGTCTTTATTTACTAACAAGCTCATTTCCAATTAAAGCAAGGAAACAAAATATATCCACAGAAACCAGAGGCAGACATGGTTTGGTGAACACTTGGTTCAGTGATCTTAAAACTATTTGAAGCATGCCAGATACCCAATTAAAACCTGGAAATACATTTAGGCTGCATTTGGAGCATAAATACAACACACTGTAAAACTCCTTACTTTTTCTAGCGGTGCTAGTTGCTCCTTCAGTTCCTCTAGTCTCCCTATCAGCTCCTTCTCCTTGTTCAGCTGGTGCTCCTCGATGCTCAAGGCTGTGTACAACTGCTGAACCAATGTCTTCACATCATTCAGCGTCGTGGCATTTTCATGGCTTAAGAGCTCTAGGACAAAGCAGAGGCTGCTTTATATACCTGCACCCACAGGGCTTCTCACATGCCCTTGGAAAACCACGGTTAGTCTGCACCGGAAATGAACAAAACTATCATTTCAACAAAGAAGTCTTTGGAAAAGCTCCAGCACTCTCAGACAACATGCTTCCCTTGAAAGAAAACCAGGCTTTATTACTGGATATTCCTAAAATTTGATAAGGACAAGGAAAAGAGAGACATCCTATAAAGCTGGCCAGATGGCAACAGCTGCTTCTGATTCATATTTATACACAGGACAAATGAACTAAACTAGTTATGATCCATCACATCAGCTGTCAAGACAGAATTCCAACTGCAGACCACCAGCAGCCAGAATTATTGATGGTGGCATCTGAACACTGTGGGTTAGGGACAGTCTTATCATCAGTATTGCGAGTGTCAATGCCAAGAATTGTTTCCCAATACTCTGTGGGTAACACCCCTTGCTGTGCTGCCTACAAAGCAGTGAGGTTCTCCCTTATGGAGTTTAGATACAAAAACAAGGCCACGAATCAAAGACACCTTTATCCTAGCATTTCAACACAATAAGGGTTCCTAAAGGATACTAGTTTGTGAGGAAGTTGTGACTGCATGTATTAGGTTACACACTCCACATTGAGAAAAACAAGTTTGAAATTAAAGCAAAAGATTTTGACATCAACCCAATAAAAGAAATTCATTTTTGTAGCATCCTTGGGCTTGTACGTAAGGTTATCAAAATATAATTTTACCAACTCAAAAAGCTATGGACAGCTTAAGTTTTAACACCAGCAGCTCAAGAGAAAAAAGTGACTCAATTGTTTGCGCTGAGACACACAAAGTACATCAATATCCTTCTCCCAGTTAAAGGGCTTCTGCTTCCCTTATGAAGAAAAATCCATCTGTTCCTACTGAAGTAACCACCAAAAAGTACTTAATATTTAAAATTACAGCATTCTGGCACTTTCATTTTCAAATGCACAAGGTGATCTTGTAAAATGAAAAAGCAATAGCTGAAAAGTTTGACAGAACTAATCTCAGTGCCTATTTGCAGGCACATTCATTTTAGCACAAAGTAACTACAGAAATCTCCTTGGCAAATGTGTCCTAGGAGACAATTTCCTGTAACCTTGGTGATCCCAAAGCTCACCTATCAGCACACAATGGGTGACAGAGAAGAGTGACTTCTTTATGCGTGTGATATCCAGTGGTTTAGATATCCAGTCTTAACAGAGAGTTTTCTGTTAAGGTGCTTCTAACGAGATTGGGGGGAAAAAAAAATCATCTCTAGCAGAGGTCAGTCTACCTCAAATTTAGGTGTGAAAGAGCATCCTGCCCAGTACTGCACTCCAAATTCCAGAATAACAGAACAATAAAGTAGACAAAAATCCTCCACATCTGTGAGCCAAGAGACAAGCAGAACAGCATTCTCCAAGCTGACCCTTTTGTTTAAATCCTCAGAGGTAACTACAGGCATGGAAGAACCCGGTGTTTTATGAAGGCTATGAAGCTGCCCAGAAGAAAGAGTAGAGGGCAGATAAAAACACTCAGTTCCTGCCTCCACCAGTAACACTGAAGTGTCTCAAAAGCTTCCTGCAAGTTTCCACATCTTGAAAATTACA
This sequence comes from Dasyornis broadbenti, assembly GCA_013397935.1. Lineage (NCBI taxonomy): Eukaryota > Metazoa > Chordata > Aves > Passeriformes > Dasyornithidae > Dasyornis > Dasyornis broadbenti. The sequence continues at coordinate 2,530,924 of VZRN01000794.1, read as the reverse complement.
CACATCCAAAGAATATTATTGAAATGGATTTTCCTATTGACTCAAAATAGGTTGGTTTCCCTTCCTAGCTGATTCTTAATAACACAACCATGTAAGGGCACAGTCTCCTCTATTTCACTGTTTGGTAGCTAACAAGGTTTTGGGATTTATCTGAAATATTCAAAGTACCACGCATAAACGGAAACAATGTTAGCTGTCAGGGGAAGCAACAATTTATTCTTCCAAGCCAGACAATCTAAGCTTCAATCTAATTCCCATCTCGTATTGCATTCCTTCAGAATAAGTTAAATTAAATTACTTTCCAGTAATTAAAAAAAACTTTGAAAAACTTAGAAATTAAAAGGAATTATATTTCTTTGTTTATTCCTCTTGGGGGGCTGGGGGCACTAGCTTTGAACAGAATGAAATATCTGCTTTTCATTAGTGATTATTCTGATTACTTGGATCTCTCTAAATTGGGCTCCAAGGGCAGGATTAGAAACCACAAGGTTTCCCTTTAGAAACAACGCTTCATGCTCCTGAACAAGTTAATAAAGCATGTTGCAATTAAGCAGGGAACTAAATACTGAAATGAATTCCCAGTGTTGACCAGAACCAGGCTGGTTTACCTCTCTTTGGTGGTCTGACATGGTACGTGACATCATTAATGATCAGTTTGAAGTCATCCAGCAGAAGCAGGTCTATGCCTGTGGAGGAGGCCACACGTGTGCCATCTGTAAGGAAAACACAGACGATTCAGCAGGAGGAACAAAAGACAAACATGTGGCTGAGTTTTAACACCATTCTAAATCCAGCTGTTGGGCTTCTATTCTTTCCTACAGGTGATACTTTTTGTTAGGGATGAAAGGTGAAACATGACTAAGATTCCTTTGCTACAGCAGGATACTGTTTCCTTTGTACCATCTTCTATGCCCAATTCCTTACCAATCGATGTGAACCTCTGTACAGGTTGCATAAGCATCTTTCCTACCAAATAGTAGAGAACTCACCAGAAAACACCTTCATTAGGACTGATTTCCTTGGCAGCCCTAACTACACAATATTCTTACTCTAGGAATGGCATTTCTACCTTCTGCTTTTCCAGAAAAGTCGAAGAACTCACACCAAACTTTCGCTTCAAAAGCAAAAGGCTGGATGAAAACAGCTGACAAGCAAGTAAATCAATTAGTCGTAAACAAGAGTACCTGCTGAGTAGATTGCAACCCGATCAATTCCTCTGTCCTCTGCTTGCAGCTGTTGCAAGAACACCCCAACAGAGTCTGAGATGGGTTTCAGGGTGAACTGGCAGCGCTCGCGCCGCGATGGAAGACTCACAGAAATCACAGGTAACCCGTTTTGGTAAACCACCGTCACTTCTACAGAGACAAGAAAAATACAAGGTTATCATTAAAAAAAAAAAAAAAACACAGATCTTCTCTTTTTGTCCCACATAGAAAGAGGCAAACATGATTATATAAGCTGAATATAAAAGAGATAAAACTTTTGGTTTTCTCAAGAAACAGGGCTAAAGAAAAATGGAGGTATATCTGAGACTCTCACTCCAGTAACCTGGCAGTAATTTTCTGTGCTTCATAGAAGTTACTTACTCTAAACACAGTCACCTTATTCTAAAGGCAATGTGATATCTAAAAGCCACAACATGGCAGCACAGTACATCCTGGTTAGGTTTTGAGAACAATAGTGATTTGGACTATGGAAGACAAAACACTGCTGTTTATCAGGATTTATAGCTCAGGAGAGAAAGAGAGACTGTGTATATTAGGAAACATCAAGGAAGGACTAACTTCAAATGTTTTTATTCTTGTTCCGTCCTGGTTTCCTCCTCCTTGTCCAGAGGCAAGGCATTTAAGAAAGCTGTCAGGAGCACAAGGCTGTAGGAAAGCAGCACTCCAAGTTTAGGCTTCAAGGTAATTTTATCTAAAATTCATGGAATCAATATGCTTTGTACTTCTCCAGACAGGCATTACTACTTAGGTGTAGATAAAACAAGACTTTTCCATTTCTTTGGTGCTGCCAGAAGCTTTTCTGATATCATTCTTACGGATTCAGTGCCCCTTTCTAAAATCCATGGTAGTGACCTGTATGAACTGTAAGCTGGTTATCATTTTACTGCCAGAAAGACAACCTGCTTTGTGATATTCATACAGAGAGAAGTTAAAAGTTCATATTCCCTAAGGTCTTTACTGAATCACAGTCATAACAGTCCTCAAGTGAGATAGTTCTAAGATATAAAAGCGCACCTAAAAATGTGTGATTTTACAGGTATTTTTCTTACATAAAAACATATGGGGTCTTCTATTGCTCAGAGCATTTGCCATGTCTTGAGGATGGTGCAGTCACACCCACCCACAACTCATCTGCCTCAGTATCCCCACCTGTTGTAGCTTTGGTCAGCTCCTGCCTCCTTAAACTCACTCAACTCACGGATTGACGTGCTTAAGTCATTTTAAGCAGCCAGCATCAAAACTAGCCAGTCAAAAAGTCAGCACAAGTAGAAATAAAGACAAATAATGTTATTTTAAATACCAAAGGGAAGTATGAGGACAAGCCTTGGGGCAACACACCTTTCCAAAAAAGGGGCATTGAAAAAGGATGCCCCAAGTGCACTCGTACAAAGCCAGAAGAATTATCTTCTCATTCTTGACTGTCACACACCTTTATGAACTGAAATGAGCATAAAAAGGCTTTTTCACTCTTGCAAGGGATTGCTGCCATCAAGTCCTTAAATACTAGGCGGAAGCAACCAAGTATAGACACCTAAAACAACTAAAGCATCCTAAAAGGCCCCAGTATTTGAAAACCTATCAATGCCTGCTCTCAAGACTCAGACCCCTGACAGGATTTTCGTAGCTTTAGTGTTCTGAAGCACAGAATGCAGAGACAACAATCAGATATTTACTGGGAAGAAATAAGGCAAAATACTAATTTATTTGGACAGTCAGACAGAATTAAGAGCTCCTTAGCAGCAGCTGTTATGACACCAGCTATCAGATTTTTTTTTTTTTTTAATTTGAAATACTACCTGGATCACACAGGCAGTGAGGCAGTTTTCTGCAGAGTAGAAGAGAATGCTTGCATTGACACTTTTTTCCACTTATCCCCATTGGGACCACACCACAACCAGAGCTCCAGAACTGCCAGCTCTGGAGGAAGTGCCTACCAGGACCAGCCCTGCTGCATTTTAGGAGTCATCAGCATTAGGAGCACATACAAAGTCTTTCACTGGGATTTCCAGCTTCAGTGAAGTATTAAAGACCAAATTATTTCCCTTCAAAAGACAGGGTCAGTAAGTCTGGAAATACAGCTGCTTCATGTTTTCCTTGCAAAAACCTTGTAAAAGCAATTTCCTAGCTTAACTCGCTGGTGGGGAAAGTCCATAACTCCAGGCTGATCCTCTCATCACCTCGCACACAAGTAACACTGGTCAGATTTTTACTGCATTGAAGAAGGAAGAGCGCAGAGGCAAATAAAAGAAAGAAATCTGAAGGACACATTAACACAAACCTAACAGACAGCAGCAGGCAGTTCCAGTAAAAGTTATTAACAAGCCCCTGTGATATGGCTGCCTCACTCTCCTCCTCTCCCACAGCCCTGTCTTCTACATCTACTTCACAAGTTACTAACTGGGCAAAGCATTTGGCACCTCACTAATCACAGAGCTAAGGTTTCAGCTAATCTTCCCCGGTTAAAATTTAAAACAAGATTTCAATGCATGGGACAAGTAAAAGAAAGTAATTTTATATGAGTGTGCTTCACTTACAGACACCTACAGCCCAGCCAGGAATGCTGCTAAATAAGACCATGGAGGATTTGAAAAGCTTTACATGCTATATTAAGTGTCAGGTTGCTTTGAGGTATGAGTTCCATCCAAGCAGTACAAAGTTCTGACTCAATCATATGTGCACCAGCAACAGGTCATGGGTGGTTTTGTTTAATTTTAAGACTTCCATTTTTGCCTAAGATCAACTTCAGCAACACAAGAGGTCAAAACAAAGTACAGTAAAAGAAAAAAGTGTGGCCAAAGAAGACAGTGTTGAACATGGGCTACTGGTAAAGGTGAAGTTACTGGAAGAAACAATGAGAGAAATATTCGAGCATAACATGAGGAGAAGTAAAATCAAATCAGGCACACAGACATCAACCTCTCAACCTTCCAACATCCTCTACATTTCTACTTGTTTAAGCCCTCAGGTTTTCTCCAGAACAATCATACTCTCTTTGTCTTTGCACACTCTCATTATCCTGGCAGGGGAAGCAGGAACCCTTCTTTTATTAGCTTTCAGGCCTTATTAACAAGCCTTAACAGGGACAGAGGATCCACTCACTGCTCATGTCTGTCAGCACAAGTGCTCCACTCCTTGTGCACAGCTTGCAGATGTTAAGCAGGCAGTGAGCTGAAAGCTGCTCCTTTCCTCTTTGTATTCTGGCATACTGAGATTTTTAAAGTTCCACCAGCACATCTTTTCGCTTTATGGTCTGGCAACCTTATCAAAAAATCTTAATGTTTGAGCTGTCCCAGAATTTTAATAAAGGAATAAGCATTGCCTTGGCTTCACAACTCATTTACTGCAGCAAATGATGCTTTTGCACATACTGAGAAGTAGCTGGTATGAACTGCACTTTTATTACATAAATGAAGTTTAGAGGGCAGGCAGAGTCACAGGACCACAGACTTGACCAGGCTGAAGGGACCACAGTGGGTCTTCTGGTGCCACCTCCCTGCTCAAGCAGGGACATCCCAGAGCACATGGCACAGGATTGTGTCCCAATGGTTCTGGAATATTCCCAGTGAGGGGACTCCACACCTTCTCTGGGCCATCTGTTCCAGTGCACAGGAGAAAAAAGTTCTTCCTCCTGTTCAGGTAGAATTTCCTGTGCATCAGTTTCTGCCCTCTGCCTCGTGTCCTAGTGGTTGGCACCACTGAACAGAGCCTGGCTCCAGCCTCTGGCACCTCCTTTCAGGACAGACAGTACCCTGAAGGATAGGGACCATCCAGACCTCACAGCTACATCAGGAAGAAGTCTGGCAAAAAGATTTGGACAGTTGCACGCAATTCCATCTTACTTTATAAAGGATGTCCAGTTTTGTAAGGACAGTTCATAGAAAAGTTGCCCATTGCCTTAATTCTTCTTGACATTGTTCTCTCTGTCACTTCCTCAGCTCCAAACTGGACTGGTGCCCAGCCAAAAAACCCTCAACCAGAAAAGGGGGCAGGGAACGAGATGTGAGCTGGGGAAGTCCAAGTGAGAAAGGAACTCCGCACGCGTGTACTCACCATCAGAGGGCACTACGGTACTGCAATACACCACTCTCACGCTCTGCCAGGGAGACAGCCGCTGATGCACCTGGAAAACACAGGCACAGCAAAAAGGACAAATGTTCAGAGTCTGGCAGGATCTCACCCCAGCGCCACCTCCTGTGCCCCCACCTCCCGCCGGCCCCTTCCCCAATGCCTGCGCCAGGCACTTCCTCCCCTCCGTCGCAGGGACAGCCACAAACCAGGAGCACCTGCCAGGAACAGCCTCTTCCCTTCCCATCTGTCACTCCACAGGGGTTCCCCCCTCAGCCAAGTTCACCTCTACACACCTCACTCTCCACACACATAGTCGAGAGTCTGTAACAGAAAAGCTGTGATTTGTTTTCTTTACTGTAAGGTACTTTTAAAGCCACATGCTCAACCAGTTTTCAGAAATCAGTTTAGCTTACTACACATACAGAGAGTAGAAATCATAGCACAAGTCTTTAAAGGTTAAAAGAAAAGAAGTTTTTGCATAACCAAGAGGGATGTTTACAGAGTTGTGGATTAACAGGTTCATTCTCTTTGGTTGTTTTCCATGCCAACATTGCTTTTTTTGTGTCCTTACAGAGGGAAGCCAAGCTCTGAGACACAAGTAGTAAACATGCCTGCTCATAGAAGAACAAACTGTTCCAACATAAAAAGCAATAATTGTAATACTGAGCTATAAAAATAAAAAACTACAACAGCCCAATAAGACGAAAGCACATGAATGGCTTGCACGTCCTGCGAACTTAGCAAGGGTTTTCATTTGCCCATGAAAACCTAGAATCAGACCGATTTAAAAGCTATCTTTTAGATCATATTATATTGCTCATATACTAATCCTTCGCCAGCAGTGAAATTACAGCTCTGGTACAAAACAACCCAACTGCAAAAAACAGAGTAAAGTAGAACACCAGCTCTCACCTGTCTCTGGTGGTTTATATTTCAGTGGCTAGCCTCAGATTTTTAAACAGCTGTGGTCCAGTCTGGGCATTCCTATGGTCCCAGATACTCTTCCTTTGCTGACTGCTAAAACACAGCTGCCAGACTTCCATTTTTATAAAGACATCTCACAGGGAGGGCTTGTTTAAGTAAATTTCTAATGAAGTTTGCAAACAAAACCCAGGTTGTTGATTATTTCTCTGCCGAATTGTCCAGACCTCTGTATTGCATGAGGTTGCTTTTGATAATCTACTTAAAATGGCTTTAATTGCTACTTCACTTGTTCTCTGAAAGCTAATACCCAAACCAAGGATAATTTCCACTATCCTTGAAAAGCAGGATCTTTGGCCCTGAGGATCACTGCACTGACAGCCCTAGAAATTCATTGTGATATGTACTGTATTCACACTTCATTTCTATCAGTTTTGACAATGAAAATCGCTCATTTTCAATTTGCCTCCTCTCAACTGGATTTGCAGCTTCCCAGGGTCAGGTGAAACAGACAGCTCACAGGAAAAGAGAAGTGGGCACTAAACAGCTGTAACTAAAGTGGGAAGTTGCATATTTCAGTTAAAGTAATGTTGTAAAAAACTCCTGTGTGTTGGGAACCAAAGGGCAAATTTGTCTTCTTGCATTTGAAATAAGCGAGTCTTCCACACTGGCAAAATGTGCTACTGTTGAGCAACCAGGACCACCCCTCCCCACCCGAAGAAAAACAGGTTTTAAACTACAAAACTATCTGAGAATGACACAGCTACAGCCCCACATCCTGCACAAATCCAGCTCTGTTGTCGTGGCATCACTATTATTAACAAAGTCAGAAGCTTCAAGGATGAGAAGTGGTACCACATGCAAATTGGTTTTCAGAACCATTTTTTACCTAAAGAGGGGAATTTTAATCCTTCTAAAAATTGTATCAGATACAATAACAAGTGGGCAGAATTCACAGAGTGAGACACAAACCCTCCTTAGTCACAGAGCAGTACCCCAAAGACTGTTTATAGACCTGTTTTACCTGATCCCACTGCACAGCTAGCACTGATACAAGGTTTTCACCACTTCACTCTCCCCCCCCTTTACACAACATTAATCATCCATTTTTCAAACACCACATAGCAGGACTCCGCCTTTCAACCACATGTGAACAGCAGCCCAAAAACGCAGTTCTCAGAAAATCCTAAGCCCTGCTGAACCAAGCATTATCCCATTGCAAAATAACCATGCAACTGGAAGATATTATCAGGTAGCACATGCAAAGACTTTACCTTAAGGCTACAAGTATCTGGCAGATAAAAGCTTGCTCCAGAAGCCTCCTGCCCCCACAACATAGGCAAGAACAGGGAAAAGGTAAAACAGGTTTTAAAAACGGCATGTTAGGTGACTCATCAAAAGGCTGAGGTGTCCCTGGATAGAACCTCTTGGACAATTCTTGCATCCCGGTATGGGCTGAACCCTCTGTTTCACTGACAACCCCCTCCCCAGCAGTGTTGCCAATACGTTTTACAGGGGAGATGCTGTTAAAACACACCTATCTGTCACTCCTGCAGCTCTGAGCCGTACTGTGCGATATGTGCTGCTGGTACAATTCCTTCTCTACAGAAACAGTCTCTACTGGGTAGGAAAAGGGGGAAAAAAAACCAAAAACCAAATGAACTCAAAACCCAGCAGAGACCAAAATGTCATGATATGTCATCCAAGGTTAGCAAGAGCTTAACGAGTCATCCATCATTTTTATTCCTGAAGGGAGACTGTTGTTTTAAAATTGAGATGAAGAGAAACGTCTGAACCCTTTATCCAATGTCTGCAGTTCAATGGCTTCATACAGAAAGGTGTTTAGAAGGCTGAAGCTGGGGATGGGAGAAGTGCAGTGCAGAGAGAGGGACTCGTTTTAAGCTTTACTGACCAGATCTGCCCCTCAGGCAAACAGCCACCAGCTCACCCCTCCCTCAGCAATGAAGTGTGGAATAACTACATCCAGATTTCAGTTGAGACAGAAACTTGTCCATCTCTACCAAAAGAAACGATACTTGGAGTCTGAAAGGCATCAAAGCCAGACCACTGAAATGAGAAGCTTTGAGCACCAGAAAAACTTTCTGGGTTCTCACAAGAACACACTCAGGAATTCACTTTCCACATATCCATCAGATCCTTAGTTTCCTGCCTTATCTGCAGTAAGATGCATGTTAAGAAGCTCAGGGTTATGCAGCAGCTGTGCTCCCAGAATGATTAAAAGAGCAAAAGGAAAAAAATCCCAGTTCTCTGCCTAAAATGAATGCTTCTTCCAGCCTTGTATAGGTCTGTATTAGACAAACCAAGGGTAAAAATACCAGCATCTCTATAGGTCCTAACGTAGCTTTCTCAATGCTACATGGGTGACAAAGTTAATCAAAGGCTTGCTGGAAAAATCAGCCTTTTAGCTACCACTGAGGGCTCTCTGATGGGAAAAGAGGGAACAGCTCCTGTTCTCCAGGTATGTAATTATCAATGATGGAATGCTAACAACTTTAGGAAATTGAATCTCCAAACCTTAATTAAAATCAGAAAAGAGGCTGTCCAGAAAAAAAAAACCAACACCCTAAGCATTAAAAAAATGTGAATATCTTACTCTAAAACCCAAGTAAAACATGTTGCTAACTCATTACCTGGAGTACCAGTGCAGCAAGAACTGCAGAGCTTTTGTGAAAAACAGAGCATTCTCCGCATAAAAACTTCTTACTACAAGTGAAGCATTTAAGAGACACGTTTGCAAGTGCCACTGGCAACATCTGTTTTACAAATTATGAGGGCTTCCTTTAAATGAGGCTGCTTTAAGTCTGATAGGAAGCAGCTCACCTTTCCCAATAAGCAACAGCTATTTTCCTCTCTATGCCAACTCTTACTGCATGAGACTCTGAATGTCTTTCCTGGCTCTAAAAGTGGTTACCCTAAAACCTCCAGGCTGGAACCTCAGTGATAAAAACTGCTGTGAGCTTCCCCAAGCAGCCACAGCAACCCAAACCACCCACCTCAAACATGCTGAAGGACTCCATTTATCCATCTTCCCCTCATTTCTGCTCCTGTACTCAGTCTGTTAGATTTTGGTCTCTCCTAAACAGTACTTCGATCCCAAATTACAAAGTCCCCTTCCGTCCTCCTCTTTTTCTTCCCCTTCACACCAGCTGTTTGCAAAGTAAAGGAGACTCGGGGCAAAACCATGCCCTGTCCAGAAACCTGCTGTCCAAGGGCTGTGATGTGTGACTTCCCACCACTGACTGTGTATTTGCACCAGCACGTAAGCTCTGACTAGATTTAAGCACATTTAGCTGTGGTAGATTGACTGGGGCCAACTGCTCAGGAACAGGATGGGAAAATGCAAGATAAAAGGATAAAGGCAGGGAGATCACTCACCACTCCTCACTGGCTTAACAGACTGGACTAAGGAAAAATTTATTTACTGCCAATTAAAGTAGATAATATCAAGAAAGGCTGAAATTAACACTTTCTCCCTAACCCAATCATTTATCCAGGATCCAAGTCTGCCCAGTGACCCCTCATCCCCTGGGTACCCCACACAGAGACCCCTGAGTCCCAAACACCCCACAGAGATCACAGACCCTTCAAACCCAGACCTCTCAGCCTCCTGAGGCATCCCACAGATACCAGAGACACCCCTCAGCCCCAGGCACCTCACACAACCATCACAGACACCTCTCAGCCCCATGGCACCCCACACAGCCTTCAGAGACCCCTCAGCCCGGGTCACCCCAAATATCAGAGACCCCTCAGTGCCAGGCACCCCTTGCAGGCCACAAAGAAACCCCCTCAGACACAGACACCTCTCACAGTGACCCTCCCAGCCCCAGGCAACCTACCCAGTGACTGTAAAACCAGTTTGCCAATAAAACCCTTTGCAAATGAACCAGACACAGGGCTCTGAGCATTCACAGGACTTTCCCTGCCCACAGCAGCCCCTCAAATGGCTCAGAGGGCAGCGGGGGGACAGGGGCAAGATGGCAGTGCCATATGAGGGCCCAGTTGCTGCCAGCACCCAGGCACTGCCCTGCCAACTTAAGCTAATTCCCACTAATTCCTCCTCAGCATCCTCCCTGCCTTCCTCAGACACCTCCAAAGGGATCAGAAAAAGGGCCAGTCTACCATCAGAAGTCTCTGCCTCCCTCTCTCATTCCCTTCTTTTCTTTCTGAAGTACCTGGGCACTGCTGCCCACTTTCAGGATATCTCTTTAAGAGGAAAAAAAAATTACTAAAAAAACCAAAAAAACCCCACAAACAAAAAAACCCACCTCAATCTTCCTTTGAAATTGAGCCCAACTTTACCAGGGACTTGCAACCTTGTATGGAAGACCTTCTCCAGCTTCTTGCTATGGTCTCTGGATACATTCACACAGCCGATATGACTGTGTAGTATCTCCCTCAAGGCATACATTGAGCTGCTGTTTGGGAATTTGGGATGTGATAAAACATCCCTTGCTCCCAACAAGAGAACTGCTCACGCTACCTCCAGGCAAACCCCTGGGGATTTGGCTGCAGAGGAAACACAGTGGGGAGTGTGTCCCTGTACCTGGGGGCTGTGCCCTTGCAGTGACAGCAACAAGTCATATACTTCTAAGCACAATTTTCTCCAACAAGTCCAAACTGCTGCCTTTTTAAACCATACAGCTTGTCTTCCAGGACCCAAGCACTTTTCTGATTAAATCCCACAGGCTTGAACTCATTCCTCTCTCTCTCTCTTTTTGACAGTACGCCCTTACTTCATCCCACTCAAGAGGTCAGACTTTGCACTAGAAAGAAGATTTTGCGCCCACTGCCTCCACAGGGCAGCGTTTCAAGCAGATGAAGGTCAAGGAAACGAGAACTCGTCTGAACTGCAGTACTATTCCTCTTGGTTTTTGTTTTTCTTGTGTTTTAAAATCAGGCTGGAGACGGACACAAAAAAAAGGCAATACCAGTAAAACGTGGGAAGTGTTATTCTTTACATTTGGAAGCACTTTGTACGACCTACACGTTAGCAAATGATCTTCATTTGCCTCTTTTCTCGTTCCTGCCTGAATTTTCTCTTCTTCCAGCATTAGTACAAAGCTCCATCACATCTGCTAGGAAGAGAACATAAACAGGAGGTGAGCTATAAATACTCCCTTCTCATCTTGCTTCCTTTGCCCATCTGCCTAAAAAGAAGCAGGTAATCCACAGTGTCCAGGAAGAGGAGGGGGCACAAGGAAGGAGATTAATTCTCTGCAGAAAAAGGAAAAAGCAGGGATGAAGTAACTTCCTCATCCTTCATTGTGCCTTTCTCCCAGACATTACTGCTGCTCTGGAGATACTGAAACAAGGAGCTGCAGCAGGAACTGTTGCTGAGCAGGAACATCACTGCATTTGATGACTTTGATTGAGACTCTGGGAGACAAGAGAGGGAAGAAGAGGTAATAAAAAGGAAAAAAGTTGAGCTGACATGTTAAGCACATCAGTCAAGCAGAATCTATTGCTTTTAACAGGTGCTTCCCTTGCCACCACGCACATCACTTTCTCCCCAACTAAAAATCAAATCAAAACCCCAAACCAAAACCTTCTCTCAGTCTATAGTCTTAATTTTATTGCAAGTGACAACAACTTACAGAGAATTACCCCATTCTTAGCTCAAGACAGATGATAGCCAGGGTACACCTGACCCCCACACTCCCTCTTTCATCCAACCCACACACACTCCTTCCTGCCTCTGGCAGGCAACGCAAAGCAGGGCTGGAACATCTCCCTGACAATTTGTGATGCCAGATCACAGTCTCACTATGAAAATATTTTTACTTTACTGAAGTAGGATGGTTTGGATTCCACTTCTTTAATACAATCCTCATGGTTACTGGGAAGAAAAAAAGCTGAGAGTTTTAATTCCTTTGAATCCTGAAGGCTTGAAACACCGAACCCCAAACAAAAAACTAGGATGTATTTAAAACCTGTGTCAGCTTTAAAACCCAAGAGCTAAATTCCTTTCCCTAATTTCCAGATTCACCACTTGAATATTACTGAAAAGGTTTATAAATCACTTCTCAAAATTAAGGGGGCTACCAATCACTGTTTAAAAATAAGTTTGAAGAATTCAGTGAATTCTGAGCTCACTAATTTCAGGGACTGTGTCTCACTCAACCGCTCACAGCTGAAAACTGCTTAACTAAGAGAGAAGGCATCAGATGTATTCCCCTCAGCGATTCCCCCAGGGCAGTTTAGCTGTTGTTTTGTTGTTCCGTTTCTTGTTTGATTTTCTTCCTCTAGCACTTACCAGCCCCATTAGGCAACTCCTTTAATCTTTGTTACAGCCAGTTTAAAACAAAAGCTCTTGCCCCTCTTCTTCCACTGCAAAAAGAGCTTCCCGGTGAGGAAACAGCACCTCACCGACAAATCCCTGCACTTCCAGCATCAAGAATGAAACAACAAGCAGAGTTATGAAGCGAGATTCCCACAAGTGCAAGGAAATTCCTTCTGCCTCGGTGCGTGCTGGGGAGCAGCCAACTCGCACTGGTTTTCCAGGGAAATAAACTCAGAAATGAGGGAACCTTTCTTTCAGCTCTTGAAAAGACACAGCAAGGCTCTTGCAGACTTCGGAGTCGGCGCCAGCACACACACAGCTTGGGAGGAGCTGCACGCTCTGAAATATTGAGAGGTGCAACATCCTGCAAGCCACAGCAGCCCAGCACATCCCACTGCTGGGAGAGTCCTACACCAATTCCCTGCAGGAAAGCCCAACACAAAAAAAAATTCATCTCTCTGACTGACCTTACACCTGGGCTTGGTCCAAAAAGTGGTGGAACAGAAAGGTAAGTACTCTCAGACATCGAGAGGCTGTACCCACAAAGTCACATCCAGTCAGTCCAAGCACTAAAAGACAAAAAATGGTTCCTTCTCTTGGATTACGAACCTTACAGAGTGAGCCTGGCGACCAAACTTGCTTTAGGATTGAATCCTTTATGAGGCACTTAGTGGGGAAGTTTAAGAGTGTTGCCCAGAAGTACCAGACAAGCTTTATAGATACTCTCAGCCTCACAAGTTCGGGCTAAGTTTGGCTACAAATACCTGCAGCCAATTAACATTGGCCAGGTTTTTTCTGGAAGAAATACCAAAGTGTAGGATGTTCAACTTGGCATTCTTCCCTGCTTTCTGCATTCAGTTTGCATCATTTCACTACCAGGTGTGATTGATTTTTACTGTACTAATCCTTTTGCTAGTCCCACACACATCTCACGAAGCCCTAGAAGAATCCTCCATTTAATTAAGGATGGACGTCTAACGTTTTCCCCCTGGATACACTGCCTGCCATAAGGATTGTTACTGTGCAACTATGGCATCTAAATCCCTTACGTTCCCTGGCAAGACAATACCAAAACAACAGAAGGAAATGAATTTTAAATTTTTTTTAATTGCAACGAAAAATATATGAATGTTTTAAAGCCATTAAAGAACACCATTTCATTGTGCTACCAGACCACAGATCAAGGATACTTGCATGCAGACTTAATATCCCTATATGTTAATGTTTAATATCCTTTTGTTAATGATGTACTTTTAGTTATTTTGCAGGATGGCCTCCCTCCTGTGCCCTGAGAGTGGAGATGGTGCAATGCTCGCCTCCTGTGTGCCATAGGTACGTGCCTGGAGAGGCAACTTGGCAGAAGTTAAAGCACAAGTGAAAGGCAGTGCTCTGCAGAGGCAGATCTTTACTGACATCCTAATAGCGTGCAGGAGGAACACAAACACGTTAATTTTGAACCTGACGCTTAACTACTGTGTTAAATTCAGTTCTGGAGGTTTCCCAGTTTAGCTTTTCCCAGCTCATCTCACCTGGTCTGTTTGCAAGAGAAGGAGGTCATACAATCATAGAATCACTGAATGGTTTCGGTTCGAAGACAACCTTAAAGATCATCTCCTTCCAACCCCTCTGCCATGAGCAGGGACACCTTCCACTATCCCAGGATGCTCCAAGCCCCATCCAACTTGGCCTTGGACACATCCAGGGCTGGGGAAGCCACAGCTTCCATGGGCAACCTGTGCCAGGGCCTCACCACCCTCATGGGGAGAATTTCTTTCTAATAGCTCATCTAAATTTACTCTCAGTTTGGAGCCATTCCTCCTCCTTGTCACTCCAGGCCCTTGGAAATGCTCTATATTTTTGTAGGCTCCCTTCAGATACTATAAGTTTGCAATTAGGTCACCCCAAAACTTTTCTTCCCTAGGCTGAACAAGCCCAATTCTACCAGCCGTTCCTCACAGCAGAGGTGCTCCATACCCCTAGCCACAGGAAAGTGGGGCTGACTCCTTCCATACAGCACAAGGAGCAGCATTTTGTGCACGGTTTCAGTAACACAAACTTGGTCCCGGCTCCTCTGGAGGAGGAAAAGCTTTTATCATCCATGGGACCACTCCCCAAACCCCAACTTTGGCAGCAGGTGGGACTGACAGGAACACTCACTGCTTCATCATCCGTCATCTCTGGCCAGATAAAGCAGGAAGCCCAAAGATCAAAAGGTTTTTATTTAATTGACCATTGATAAAGGGCATGACTGCAACAGCATCTCCTAATAGCTCAGAGCTATTCATTTGAGCATCTCCTGCACAGCATCGCTGTGCTACAAAATGGAAAGTAATTATGCTCCAATGCATGAAAGCACAACAGAGGCACAAACAGATAAACAAAGGTTTCGGAAAACTATAAACTGAAGTTGATCATTTAATCTGACAGCCGGTGCCATCCTCAAAGCTCAGTCATATCCATCCCTCCCCTTCAGGACGAGAGGCTGGATGCCCTTGGGAATGGCTACTGCTCCCCTTCAGGTGCCACTGCAGTGCCCATGGCCAGGCCATCTTCCGCACCAATCCACTCTGTCCCTTCCCAAAGCTCCCTCCTCTCTCTTGGCAAAACAAGTCAAAACTGGGTTTACAGACACACACTATCACACAAACCCACCTTTAGTTTATATAATGATTAAGTCGAAGCATCCAAGTTAAAATCACTAAAGAATCTTAAAGAAAAACAGACCAAAGACTTCCCCTAACTCATCAAGTTAACCACTGCCGGATGTGTGATGAACCAGAATTACCCAAACATTTCATTCCACTATTCAGTCTTTGTTTAAAAATACTGTTTTCTGTAAATTTTCTATCCCCCAGATCACAAGGCTTGTTTTAGCAGGACTTTTATAGAAATTTTCTGAATTGTTTCAGCTCAAGTATTTTTACTTTGTTTTAAAAATACAGAACATATAATTTACTGTGTTTACACCTCCATTTGCAATTTTACCCCCACAGAAACTGCTTCAGCTTCACCCAAAGAGTAAAACACAGGGTGGATCCAACACAAAACAAATCCATTTTTAACAGCCAGTCCTGAAAAGCTGATTTTAACTACTTGCTCAATTATAATCAGCAAACCACACATCAGAGATACATGTGCTACAAAAGACTTGCAGTTCACACTTCTTTCCTGTATGAAGGCTGAGACCTAACCCATATTAAGAGATTGATAAGCCTTGGAAATATACCACTAGAAAAAAAATTACTAGGAAAATGACAATTTTTCAAGTCTTTAAGGCCATTTAAGAATGAACAGTCCTGGAAAGAGAGCTTATCCTGGGAGGGAGGAATTTGGAATGCAAAGTAACAGGAGATCTTTGGCGTGATCACTTTCTTAAAGCTTTTCCAAATCAATTAAACTGGGTTTAATATACTGTGAGAGGTGTTCAGTGGCCTAGAAGAAGGCAATTTACAATTTGGCTCTGAATTATACAAGCTGTCAGAGACACCTTTACAGTTTGTATTTTCATTGACAGTCTCAGTTAGTTAATGAAAATTGAACCATTCTTCCTTGGAAAATTAAATATACACACAAAACAGAGTGAAAAAGCCTCTGTGGAGAAGCCACGAAGCGACAGGCATCAAGGTAAGGACTTCAAAACATACTTCAGAACATATGTTTTCAATTCAAGTGAGGAGGCTGGCTCAGCTCACACAGAATCGGATACTCTCCATACTTTCTTTTCCAAGAACCTTTTCAATGCTTTCTCACTGCACTAAATAGCCCTGGGAACCAGGACTTTTCCTTTGATCTAATGCTAATTATGACAAAGCTCTTTCAACTGTGAATCCCAAGGTTTCTGCTCCTCTATGGGGATAACCTTAAAAAGGTCAGAGAGAATCATGAAATCACAGACTACTTTGTGTTGGAAGAGATCTTAAAGATGATCTCATTACACCCCTGCCATGGGCAGGGACACATTCCACCATCCCAGGTTGCTCCAAGATCCATCCAGACTGGCCTTGGACACTTCCAGGGATGGGGGAGCCACAGCTTCTCTGGACAACCTGTGCCAGGGCTTCACCACCCTCACAACAATTTCGTCCTAACATCCCATCTAACCCTGCCCTCTGGTAGTTTGAACTCATTCGCTCTTGTCCTGTCACTATCTGCCCATGCACAAGTCCCTCTCCCTCCTCTTTTTATTATTTTGGCTGTGTTGAGTGAACAAACAATGGGGAGAGCAAGTTTCCCCAGCTAACATACTAGTAGGGCTCTGCCTTCTTTTCTAAGCCTGTGAAATCTGCCGGGCTCACAGCTCTGCTATCTGCAGTTTAAAATCATCCCCAAAACATGCATCAACAAACTCAAAAGGTCCAGACATAAAGGAAGAGGGATTCAGGGCTGGGCCTCCATTAAAAGCAGTTTCTTTCATCCCTCCCTGCTTACACTACTTTGCTGATGGGTGAACAGGATCCAAACAACCTGTAAGTGAACAAAATTTGCTGCCACAGCTGCTAGTCACAATTAGTTCCAACGAGCTCTGCTAAAAGCTTGCACATCCACAAGTCCACACATGAGACATCAACAGCAGATTCCTCTTTTCACAGGTTTTTTTTGTTGTTGTTGTTTGTTTTTTTTTTTAAGTATAGACAAAGCTTATTGCCAAAAACAGACAGAAAGCAGCAAGGTGATGAGTTTAGGTATGAGATCCAGGCACTTCCAAGCAAATAGCTTATCCTTTCAGGGAGCAGGAGCCCTGATGGCACTCTGGAACCGACTCAGATAGCTGAAACCTTGCGTGCTTTCCCAGCACAGCACTGAAAACACATTAGCCCTTGAGAAAGCATTAAGAGAAGCACAAAAATAGCTGGCTGGGAGCAGTGTAAGTGGCTGTCCAGACAAATACTAGGAGAATCCATAAAGAGCTCTAGAGGCAAAAGCAATCCTCAGTGAGAAGGCAGACCACTGTTGCAGACACGCAAACCAGGAACACTTCCTTCAAGTTCAGACTAAAGAGCAAAGATCACTCATTTCTGAGGGGAAAGTCACGATGGAAACTAAAATCATGCACAAAGCACAGCTGGGAAAGCAGTAGCTAGGTGGGTGTAGAGCAGGGAAACAGGAGGAACATGGGTCACCAGCCTTGCTACAACGCTGCAGGACACTGCACCAGCTGCAATCATATTTGCTCAGGAATGTAAGAACACAGCAAACCCACCCAGCCAGAGCACATCCCACATGGACTGTCTACAGACAAGCACCGTTTCTGCAGTGCCATTTGCAATAACCTTGTGCCATCACCAATGAGGAGGCGGTAGAGAAAACAACACCCCCCAAGTTTTACCTTGCCCTTTTCACACAGTGGGCACAGTGTACCCATATGTTTTGAAGCCAGTTTAAAAAGGCAAAAGTCTCATCACTACACTGTGTTCCTGTAATTCAAGAACATTACTATAAACTTGGGGGAAAAAAACTCAGGCCAAGTTACAACTGTAAGTATTTGAATACAGCCTGTGAATCACGCTTAGATGATGGGTGACTGGCACACCCTTCTCCTCTGGGGATAAATTTCTTTTCTACATTAGGAACCCAAAAGGATTCATTCTGATATGCCTACAGGCAAGAGGAACAAAATTAATTTAAGTTCACCAGCTTTTTTTCTGGCATTGAGAGGTTCTCAGTGTGCAAATGCTAACAAGGTATTTATGAAGTTATGCTGTATTTGGGAAGAGGGGCAAAGGGAAACCTTGGGCTGTTCCAGCCTTTCTGAACATGGTCATCACCAAGTTGTCACAAGCCCCTACTTACACCAAGGGGCTGGGCCCCTACAGAGTTTAAAAAAAACAAACAAAAACCGCCAGTATTTCAAGTTTTTAACTCATCTCCCAGTAACAAAGAGACACAGTAACAGTTGGACAGTCTAGAACACAGTCTGTGCCACTCTTGGCTTGGAAACATTTGTGAGACCTGCTCTATTTCTCATGGTAGGTGTAATTTGATATTTATATATATATACACACAGTATGTTTAACAATACTGTAGCAGGTTTGACA
The DNA here is from genome assembly GCA_013397935.1 of Dasyornis broadbenti. NCBI lineage: Eukaryota > Metazoa > Chordata > Aves > Passeriformes > Dasyornithidae > Dasyornis > Dasyornis broadbenti. The sequence goes on along the minus strand of VZRN01000794.1, from coordinate 2,512,370 downwards.
GACCAACAGACACACAGTAATTAGTCTGATTAGCAGTAAGTGCTATTCTTCTCACCTTTTGTAGATAGGGAAAATAGATTTAAATACATTGAAACATTAAGTGTCAGGAATTTGACATCACGACACTCTGGATTACCAAAGCTCCACCCTCCAGAAAACTGAAAAATTCAGCAGCATCATCTCCCAGAACATTGAGCAACCACAACTCCTTTGGTTTTGACGGCTGGTGAGAAGCCCATTGGCAAGTTTGTAGGAAAGCGTGTGGCAGTTCAGGGGATGATGTCTGGGAGAGGGAGCTTTCTCACACACACTTATTATTAATTAATATGAAACTCCTTTTTTTGAATTCTGCACCTTCCAGACAAAGTCCTGTCTAAGTGAGATTAAATATCTGGTTTCTCCAAAAAAACCAAGCTCTAGGAAAGCATCCTGTAAAAGTCACTCCTCCTACCCAAGTGTTGGATCTGTAATTTCCCTGCACAGCGGCAGCTCTGATGCTTAAACCCCCAACACCCTGCAGAAATGCCAGCAAGAAATGAGAACACTCTTGTCCCTGCTGGCTGAACACCACGAGTGTGCAAAGTCAACTCCATCTCACACTGTGAGATGTGCTGCTTCCTTGCTGATCCAACTTAAGGGAGTCATTGGATCACAGCAGCTCTTTTCCAGGGAGTTGGCATTGGCTGCAGGAGCCCCTGGGGACATTTCCTTTGTAACCACCTCAAGGCTACCAAGTCACAAACCCCTGAAGCTTTGTAGAGGTCCACCTTGTACCCTCCTGGATACCAGAAATTTACAGAGAGGGGCTATAAAACTGCCTCACTATGCTGCTTTAACAGCCCTGCACAGAAACACAGACACCTCTGACACATCCTAGCTCAGGTGGTGCCTGAGTAAGAAGAGAAAATAAGGACTTGTGGATCTTGCACAAATGGAATTTACAAAGACAAACAGAAATAAAGCCTGCACAGTCTCGAACAGATTTCAATAAGCTTTCCCCACACTATTTTCAGCCCAGCAAGAGGCTTAAAAATGCTCATTCTGATCTGGCTAGACATAACTCACGCAAGTGTCAGGCTCACCTTAACGGGGTGACATGAACTTCTTTTGGTGCTCCAGACCCTTCTTAGAATCACATTTAAATGCAAACTCTTTTCCTGCTTCCCTCCTCTTCCCATAAGCCAGGATTTCTTTGATTCTCGGTCTAATTAGGAGATAATTTTAACTCTGTCACTGCTTTGATTGCACTGGTGCTTAACTACGCTATTAAGCAAATCATTAGCTGGCACGTGGAGCCTTTTCCATCTGACAGAGACCCGCTCAGTCTTGGTGGGGAGGATGGGGGCAGACTCCAGAGAAACAGCCAGTGCCAATCCTTAGACTGCACAGGCTACAGCTGTTAAAGCCCTGCTTGGGCCACCATATCCACTTTATCAGGAACAACAGGGGCAAGACAAGCAGCTCTGAGTGCAGTCCAACCTGCCTGGCATCCCACATCCAAGGTCATCCGTGAAGGATAACAGGACAGCTTGATCCTGGAACCCCTCACTGAGGAATCTGAGCAGCACAAGAGCCACAGCAACCAAGCAGACAACCAATTTTCTGTACTTGAACACCAGCTGTGCAAAGACCCTTCCCTGCTCCATTTTTACAACTCCGGGGTCTGAGACTGCACATTCTAGCAAAGGGCACTGGAGCCCATCAGCTCCAGCTTGGAAGCACTGGTTTACGTGTTTATCTTTCCAGGAGAAAATACAGCAGGTTCAGTCATTTGCTGCCGCCTGAGAAGAGGCTCCTGTGCCTCACTCACGTCCATTTGGAACACACTACTTCAATTGAACACAAAGTTAGACAGAACAAGGAGCTTTTCAAAAAACCACATGACAGCCGGCTACGTTCTATGAAGGGAGTGTTTTCCCATCTATTCCACCTTGTGATTCCTTGAGATTCCCTAATGAAGTAATTAAGCAAACAGCAAGACATCATTTAACAAGTCAGTGTGCCTAAATTGATTGTTACAGCATCAGTGAGTCATAAACTGCCGAGTTCAAACAGCTGTTTTCTCCTTCCAGGAAAACCTTCTGTCCAACACACAGATTTCCATGGAGGAACCATTTTGCAAGTCTGTGACACCAAAGCCTCCAGCAGCAGCAGCAGCCACAGCTGCTGACTTTGCCAACTACCTGTGCTCAGCAGCTGCTTCAGCAACATATTTCCTCCGCACCCCATCTCTGAACCAAGTTCTTGTGCTTTGCTGGTTGGGGATCAAAGGCAGTTACACTCCAGATTACACAGCAGTGGATTTATAACCACAACCACCGGTCTGCAGTCCAGCCCATGACTGAAACACATCTGAAAAGAGTGTTATTCCTGAGCTGAATTGTCTTGTTAACAGCGAACCATGTACAGAGCTGGAAACATCAGTTCACTCAAGGAGACAAGTGATGAGCTGCCTTTGTCTGGTCCTTGGGAACAGCAGGAAAAGGTTGAGGTAATAATGGAGGCTTTAAACTGGTTGTCAGTGTTTGCTCTTCACAGAAATTACATTTCACAACAGCCATTTGGGTGACTGGCACCTTTGCTTCTCCTCTCCATGTGCTACAGCACCTGGAAACAAGGGCAGTCTGATACAGAGACCAAGCAATGATGTTCAAGATTCCTTAAAAGGGATTTCACGTGATAGAAATCCCTGAAGTATTAACACAACCAATGCTTCTTACACTACTTAATCACATTACAAGGGAAAAATCTCTCCAAGGTCTCTTGCAAATCAATCCTGGGAATTCATCTTTCCTGCTTTTTGCCATAGTAGCCAAGTTTACAGTCCCAGGCCATGGAGAAGCAGCCAACCTGGCACAGCTGGGGAACAAAACAGAATTCCAGGTGGACTTTTAAAGGTCTCCTTTACTGACTTGATCTTAAACCACAGCACAGACTGCCAGTGCTTTGCTGCTCATTGCAGCAGCTATTTTGCCTTAAAGTGCCAAGAAAAGACACCGGTGCTTCACAGGGCACAGAGTGAGATCATCTCCATGAAGTCAACTGTGGCCATCTTAGCAGGGACCATCACAGCCAGGGGACAAGCTCTGCCAACAGGAGAAGGCACACGGAGTCAGCTGGCTGATTTCAGAGCTGCTGCTGACAGCACCCATGATTTGTGTGGTTACAACAACATTTCTGAAGCCATCAGCTGGTAGCAGCTTACTGGCTATCAACAGGAGCAAGATGGAAAGCAAATTCATGAGCTACCGATGGCACTACTGGGAAAGTCCATGAATATTGATGCCACTAAAACAAAAACAAATCTGAAGAATCTGAAAGAGCTGAGATTTTTAATTATTTTTTTACTGTGAAAAAAAAAAAAAAAATCAAGGGCTTCAAGGATCCCCAAAACTTTAATACAACAAACCCAAAAATGACCAAGAGGACCGTTTCACTCTATTTTTCTGAACCAGTGCATTTATACTTCCTATTTCTCCCCTGCTTAAGGACACCACCATCCAGTTCACTGTATGGAGCAAGCAACTGATCGAAGTCACACACACAGGACAAGGGAGATTTTATTCAAACACCTCACACATCTTTCAGACTGGAGTTCTCCAGAACTTTTTTCTTTCTCCTTTTTTTTTTAACACAGCTTTGAAACAACCAACAGCAGCTCCAGTAGGAATTAAACTTTGATAATCCATTTGGCACGCACACCTGGCACACAGGTGTTTAAAGCTGGAGTCATATTGCCAGTGTGGACAACAGGCACACCAGTGACCAACATGAGGTGACGGTAACTAAACTTTCAGATCAGCAACCCATATATGTCCAAAACAAACCAGAGACAAGCACTGTCAAAGCACCCACACGTGTCTGCTGGGCACAGGCAGCACAGTGGAAGAGGGTGAGCTCCTACTGAGCCCTAAAGCCAGTGACAATCACGTTCAAGAGGTTGTGAGTAAGCCTGTCTTGAGTTGACTAAAAGAACACAGTTATCTGGCTTTATTAAGAATATGTCTTCAGAACAATCCTAAAATACAATGGATGCACGCTTAGGCCGTGCCACAGATCAGGCAACCCTCTTGGGTTACACTTGCAGCTGTTCCCTCAGCTGTCACCAGCCATCCAGGAATTCCTCATGGACAGCAGAGGCTGCCCTTGCCCAGCTCACCAGGTCCCCCCCATCACGTTCCTGATCTTAGCATCTTCAAAACGCAGCTCATGGCACCATATGTAGCACATATCCCACTAACAGAAGCACATCAGGCACTCCTCCATCATCATCTTTCCAGGGAGAAATAAAGAAGCTAAATCTTTTTCTTTACAACTGCAAGGTTGGGAAAGAGTTACAGGGTTAAAGTGAAAAGTTTTGTCAAAGACTACCAGTTTTGGCTTAAAATTTCAGTGGAGCAAGCCTCTGCTAGTCACCAGCTTAAAGAACAACACATTTAAGAGCTGCATAGGGTAGACAGACTGCATTCTTGGGAGGGAAAGAAGAAATGGTGGCTCAGTTGCAGTTCTCAGCAAACTGACAAGTTCTGAGCAGACTCAGAAGCTGAGACCCACACCCACCAGACTCAGTAGCAGAAAGTGAGTATAAGAGACAAGGATCAAAACCAAACTCCAAATGGAATTTTCTATTACTAAATGCCAGGTATAGACTTGAAACCCCATTTCTGTATCGCCCTGAAGATTCTTCACTTGACCCTTAGCACACCTTATTTCTAACGGGTCAGAAAAAGACGTGTAGGTGTCAGCCCCATCCCCTTACCCAGAGCACAGTGCCTGAAAGAGTGCAGCAACAAAACCCATCCCTTGGGAGCAGGCAATGGATGACAAATGAGTCACCTCAGCATCCCTCTTCCACTGGCACATTTGCATGTGCTCAGCGAGGGAAAACCTCCCTTTCTCGCAGGCTATCTCCTGACAGCCTTCCCAGCTATTTTACTCACGTTAAGCTTTTCCCTCTTCCCAGATACCAACTGAATTTTAACGTTTTGCAGCTGAAACTCAAATTTACCAGGGGAAGGAAACCAATGCCTGCTTTCACTGTCCCAAGTTTCCAGTCACCTGGACTGTGCGGTGTTGTTACCATCCCAGTGTATCCCACGGGGGCTTGCCAAACCCCAGTACTCAGCACTGTGTGGTGCTCCTGACAGGCTTCCCTAACATCCACCCTCCTCGCCAGGTGTCCGTGCTCCCTGCTATTCAATCACTCCTTACTCTTTATCACAATCCAGGGAAACTTCCACAGCAGCAAGGCCAGGAAAAACATTTTATTGAACTGTGCAACCATCAGTAGCTTCTTGGCTCACAGTTCGTAAGAAAAGTTATCACTGGTTCATACAAAGATCTCTAATGCAGTTAAAATATTTCTGTCAGAGAAACAATAAAAAAATGAAGTGTTTCAAATGCTTGGATAAATTTGCTACAATAGATGAGAAAAGGCTTTCTAAGCAAGTTTATCCATGAGATCACTGCTTTGTGGTGCACAGTAACAGCTCAATTAATCACAAAACTATTTGCAAGGACTTGCCAAAAAGAGAAGAATAACGGAACAGAGCCTGCAGAACAGCTCCCCAACACAAGCAACACACACACACTCTCTTCATCCTCCTGCAGAAAGATCTACTCAAGACTGATCTCTGAATTGGAAACTATTTTTTTTTCTATTTAAAGGAACTAATGATGCAAACTGGCTGTGTCGTTTCTCAAATGGTTACTCCTTTACTACAACCCTCTGTTTGCACAGCACTTAAAGTACTCAATTCAGTTCTTTCAAGAAGAAGATTTCACGTAGGAAAACCAAAAGAGGTAATTCAGGTACACAGCGAGTGATTTATCCATGTACCTCCACATAGGCAGTGTTCTTTCTCCAGTCAGTAAACTTTATTCCTTCTTAGGAAGGATTTGACACAGACATCAAGCACAAAGAGATGGTCCAGCTCAAAGTGGGAAGAACACAGGTCAAAACACACTATTATCTAGCTCCAAATCACCATTTTTATTTCTGTTGTGACCCCTACAAAATAAACTTCCCTTCTATACTACAGGTGAATTCCCAGTGCTACCAGTTCTTGCTTTAATTCCCCCAAACTCCTCATATCCCCCTTAGCTTTCCCACTTCGCAAGGAAAAACTGCCAGGACCCTGTTACTTCAGTCAAACCTTCCAGTATTTCAGTTCTACTGCCTAAAAGCAGAGTCTATAACTTCTGGTATTCAATAGCCTTATAAGAATCAAAGTGTAGATGAGCCATCAGGGCAAGATTAAAAGGAACTGGTTTTTTAATATTGCCAGTAAAGAAAAAAAAAAATGGTTTGTGGAAGAGACAACTAACAATCTTCAAATACGAGTTTCTCTTGGTGAGCTCTCCCCTCAAATGGATGGTGTCAGTTTGATGCATCAGTGCATGCGAGATCAATGCGATCCTTAAACTTTGTGTCTTCATGAAGTTATCTTCCAAATCTGCCTGGGAATTGTTTAAGCATTACACAGGCTGAAAAAAGAATAAATCAAGCCCAACTATTGAAAACACAAGTAATTCATCTAGCAAGCTGAGAACAGAGACAACCAACCATGAATAATGCAAGAGGGGTAAGATCCAAAAAATTCTGTTCTGTCTATTACCTGCAGCCTGAAGTGGTGATAAAATACTTGATTAAACTGGAGAGCAAAAGCTGTTCAGCACAATTACTAGATAAATATTTCAGAGCAATTTTCCTGTTAAACATTTGGAATCCCCCTGCCAGCCCTCATTCCACCCAAGCACTCGAGGAGAGGGTTTCCTATGAGAACGTGTGGCCTTTCCAAGGCAGAAGTCCCAGAAGGTGCGGGATGAGCATTCGTGCTTACAGAAACCCAGCTCAAATTCCCGTCCAACAATTGCAAGTTAATTTTTTAAAGTGCAGCTTCAAGACACTGGTTGAGAAAACCTCAATAATCCTGCTTGTGGAAGTAGGATTTCAGGTGCTGCTTTAGGAAAGCATCCTCTCCTCCTCCCCCCTGCCCTGTTTTAGCTGATGAATAAAACCAGAGAAACAGATATCACAGCCCATTTAACCTCCATTTGCCCACTCACTTCACCTCATCACTGAACTATCCAGCCATTCCAGGGAGCACAACAAGCACCACAACAGAATTGCCACCAGATAAAGCCAAGGTAAATCACTTAAATCAGTTATGATCCGTGTTATTTCCACGCAATTTGTTTCACAGAGTGATTCGGCACAGAGTTCTCTAAGCAACTTGAAATTCTAGGAAAAAAACCAAAACTCTTAATTGCCATTTGAACTCTAAGAGATGAATTTCTCAGCACCCAGAGGAGAAAAGAGCAAACCTTGTGCAAAGAAAGGCAGAACCTGGTGTGCGGATCAGCAGGTGAGCCCTGCCCGTACCTCTGGGCACTGCGCCCAGGATGTGGTCGTGGCATTACCAAGGCGCCGGGGATTTTCTCTGAAAGCCCTGTGCATGTGAGGAATGCCACAGCAACCCTCAGCCTGCATTTGGGAAAGGGAAGGGAATGTGTTCACTAAAGCTAATCTTGGCTCTAACAAAAAGTAACTTTCACATTACCACTTCTTCACCCCATCTTTTCCCCCCAGCTCCAATATTTGGGATGTATCTGGAACAAGCAAAAACTCCAATCCACACAAACTCAGGTACCTTCAAATGCATGACCAAGATAAAAAGGAAAACATATTTCAGTGTGAAAGGCACAGACAGGAATGGGGATAAAGCAACAGTGTAGGAGTTTGGGAGCAGCAAGTGATCAAGGAGGATCAAGGGGTAGCTCTCAAAGGTTAAACACTCGAGCAGAAAGGTAAGTTCCATCCACTTTTAACTAAGGAAAACGTAAATGCTACTGATTTTAATCAAGCCTGGCAAAACCTCTTTCCCTATTCTTTCTGGCTGAGTTTAGCAATAGCGCAACAAAAATCAGTTTGGGCGAAGTGTGACTTCAAATCCAGGCCATTTGAAGAATATTGAGCTTCAGTAAGTCAAGCCACCAGGCAGGAAAACTCATTAAGAAGAATAAACTTTAAATACATCCACCACTTCTATTTTATTTTCCTGAAATTACTCTCATATCCAGCAATGAGGTTTCCCTACACTTAGGTACATTTATCCAGCTATGTAATCCTAACTCCCAGTTTATCTCTGAAAACACATAGCATGTCAATTGACATGTATTTCATATACTTTCTGATTTATTTAAACCAAAGAGAATTCCTAAAGAAGACATTTTTTATGACTTATTCTAATTGAAGTTGAAAGATAAATCTCCAAGTCAAATGTAACTACCTTACGGGTACTTTGATAGATCAATACTCTAAACACATTATTCATAGCATTTAGGTTAGGGAATGTAAAGCTGCTGCTAACTGTCATAATAAATAGACAGAAATATTCAGTATACTCAGGCAAAAACCCCCACAACCAGGTACTTCTGAAGCTTCCAGGAGAAATCTGGAACGACGATCCTTGTGGGTCGCTTTCAACTCAGAATATTCTGTGATTCTGCGAAATACTGGAGATCTGATGTCTGACTTCCATGGAAGAGAAAAAAAGCAAAACCTATGTTTATTTTCCATAAAGAAACAGATCTGATGAAGACAACATGCACCAAAAAAAATAGGTCTTTAGGTATCCTTATCACAAAATATTCAAAATATTCAAAGCCTGACTTTAGATTTTGACATTTAATATTTTCTATTTGGCTTTACCTGCCTTGTGATTAAAAAAAAATAAAATGAATGCCTGTCCCTGGTTTTATTTTTGGGCATGCACAAAGCCAGGCCCTGGGGAGATCTCATCCACGATGCTCAAGGGAATTTCCGCTGGCACCGGGGGAGCACGAGGAGCCTGTGCCAGCTCAGCAGCCCTGCTCACCCAGGCCATGCTGACCCATGGCTAAGGCCACTCAAACAACCCAAATCCCTCCCAGCTTGGCACAGAACTGACAAATCCCTTAAAAGAGTTTTGGAATCTGTCAAGAGACACCACTTTAAAAGCCTCTCTATAGTTACAGTGGTCAGAGGGTCTGAACACCAGGAAATGGAAATACACAAGCTGTTAACAAGCAAGACTTTGGGCTTTCTTTTGTAAAAATTAGTTATTTAATAGCAATTCTAGAGACTGAACCTCATGGGTTTTTTTAATCTCAGCGCAAAACAGCCTCAGAGATACAGAAATTCTCCAATCCACCTGAAGGCAGATGTGTTCAGACCTCCTCTACAAACAAGCTGAAATTCCTTGGGGTTTTGTTTTGTTTTTTAAAAGCACAGGAGCCTTACATTGTGGAAAGTTAATCCAGCTGCTACACTGGAGGACAATGAGGACAAGATAGGCTCAGTCTCTCACAGAGGCTCAGAGCACTGTACACGAACTGCTGCAGGGACGCATTTGCTGAACCAAGCCAAGGTTCTCAACAGATTTATTTTACAGGAACACTGTTTGCCAAAGGGAACAGCAAGGCACATCAGCATCAGAACTAGACTCCCACCTCAAGCTGCCTCCATCCCAAGTCCTGCTTTTACCCCATACTGCTCCCAGGTTAAGAAATCAGCAACTTCTCCATCGTTTGGAGGAACCACAATGCTTTGCTAATGCTGCTGTGGGCAGCACTGGCCTCGTGTGGCAACGTTCTATGCATTTCCCAAACGTTACAGCTCAAAACCTCAGACTGTGCAACACCACCAAACTTTGCCTTTGGGAACTGCTTCTCCTTTGGCACCTTTATTACCCCACCTGATACGTCAGCATCATTTTGATCTTTACTTGCTCAAGTCTCACACAATCCCCAGCCCTTCACGCTAATTTCCAAGACACTTTGGAGCTCTGTGAGCTAAGTAAGTTTGACACAGAATGTTGCCCAACACTGCAGCCAATAGGAAATCCAAGGAATCAACACTTCACCTCCCCTTCTGGGACTGCACTTTAAACAGGACTAAGCTCTGGCACTGCTGTATCCCTCTCCAAGTCTCCGCTGCCAGAATATTCCCCAGGGGCTGCCAGCAGGCACCATCCATCTCGCACCGGTCTGAAGTGTTTGCACAGCATTCTCCCTCCAAGGAAGCTTTAGGGAGGAAGTTTCCCTGGAGCAGAGGATGCTAACAAAAGCAGATTACATAAATCACGAACACTCTTGCTATAAAAATGTACCTTAATTTACTGTATTAATTAAGGAGACCCCAGACCTTGCTGCTGCTGACTGGGGCTGTCTCCCAGCTCCTGCCCGTGGTGGTGCTCAGATGTCCTCTGCTTTACTCAAGCTCATCCGTTTTCCTTCCTGCAGGGTGTTATCAGCTAGATAAGAGAATCAATACAGCTTGCTGCCACGTAGCTGCTGGTTTTCCTGCTTGCAGACGAAAGATGAAAAATACCTCATCACCATTCCTGCTCACATCTGGGGTTGACAACTTCTTACTAAAGAGCAATTAAGGCTAGCACTGCTGGAATTTACCCTAATTGAGCACCATACCACTTGCTGGCATCCATCCTTGATCCTCCTGTGACAGCATCACCAAAACCGGTGGCCAAAGCTTTTAAACTACAACTGAATGAAGCTAAGAAAAATTAAACCCTCACATATTGCATTAAGGATTTAGAAGTATTCCCTTGTCCATGAAGGGGGAGTTCCACAGGTGAATTTTCTAACTTTACTTCCATAAAAGAGTGGCAACTTTTAACTTCCACGTGGAAATTGTCACTTGGCTAGGTCAGACCTTTGTTTTCTCCTTGCTTAGAAAATACCAGTAACCTATAAACAATTCAATAAGAGATCCACTATTCATTGGGGGGGCAGGGAATTAAACTCACCCTAGAGACCAGGCAGCACATCAGCACTCTCACACACAAGCTTTTATTTTTCTCATGAACCCCAATATCACTTTGTAATAAACCCAAGTTGTCATCCAAATTCATCTTTCTTCAGAAACCTGCACACATTTTCTGTGAATGTCTAATTTAAAACCTCCCTCAGGCAGGAAAGGACTTTTCAATGCTGCAATGAGCAAATCAAAATTAAATCACTCTTAAGCAGAGAAGCACCACCTTGAGGCTTGCTTCCCTCTCCAAGTTTAGGGCTAGAAGTAGCCAAAATTACTGCCACACCATTCCCCCTCCTCCTCTAGTCCAACTCTCAACTGTTCAAAGGGCAGGAAATGCAAAGCACCTGTGTTTCAGGGGAGAGTCAAGGAACTCCACCACGTCTCTGCTTTTCATGTCAGCTCCAAGACTGCACTTTTCCAGTAGGACACACACCTCAAATAGCTGTGGAGTGAGTGGCATCCTTTGAAATCCAGTGCAGAGATCTGGTGCTGAGTGAGCCACCGGAGCCGAAACCATTTGTACCACCACACAACAATGCAGCACCGGTCTGCACAGGCATTGCTGTGTCCCAAACACTCCCCTCTAAATGTCACCCAATGAACCCTTTGATGCTGTTCAGCTTCCACAGGGGGGTTTTACTCTGGCAAACAGAACACGACAGGTTCCCCCAGCTGCTTTTAGATGCCAAATTTCTGGAGGAAGGATGTTTAAAAGTCTCAAATTTTCACTGTGCTCAAAATAAACAAAGAATACTTTCAGGGTGCCTCTACAGCGCTTGCAGGACCAGCCAAGGACATGTTTCTTCTGCTTCATTTCCTCTCTCAGGTCACATGCAGAGAAACACTATTAAAGTCAAACAAGGTACGAAATTTTGATAAACTTCAACCTGGAAACTCCACTGCAAGTAAATACAAAGCTCTGGCCAGCAGCCTTTCCCTACAACTCCAGTACCAGAGCCAGGACAAAACCACACAGATATTGACAGTGGGAACCCTCCAGAGCTGAGTGTGAACAAGCAGGGCTTGGCAGAGACACCAAAACCTGGGCTGGTATTCAAAACACCCAAAAACTGAGAAACACACAGAGAAGCTGAACTGAAATCCCACTATTTTGTAAAAATTAGTTTGAAAACAATCTCACGCTAATTCTGACATTTCTAAAGTAATTACTCAGTGCAGATGCTGTAATTCACTCCGCAGGTTATACTGGTTCATTCCTGCAACCTCTTTGACACTCAGATTTGTGTTTCAGGCAGTCTCAAATCACACACAATCATATTTCGTCTGCAGAGAACATGGCTTAAAGTCCAGCTGAGCAGAGTGTTAGAGAAAAAAATAATTTAATCTCTATTACACATCATCAATAATGCACAGCCAACAGAGAGAGCCATGTTAACATACAGATGGGCAATAATCTAATTAACAGTGACCTTTTTTCCTCTTGCACTGCCTACAGGTCAAAACATTTGAGCCACTTTGAAAAGCAAAATAATGTCAAAAATGGCTGTTTTGGGAAATCCCTACATCTAATAATGGCTTTAATCAGCCCAGTAGTGCTGACTCAAACTGAAGAATGTTTGATGGCTGCAATGAATACAAAGGGATTTTCTGTTAATGTGCACGGCACAGGGAAGCAAATCCTCACGATTAAACACCTCCCTGCTCCACAGCCCCCGAGACAATTAACGCTCCGGGACAAGAACTCCAATCTCATTGTTTCTGAATTCACTGATCAAACCCAACAGCTGACACCATCTGCTCCAGCCTCCTTATCCCATATGCAAATCCTTCTTTTAAGAAAGGAAAGCTACTTGTTAGCAGCAGGCACTCTACTATAAATTCTGCTGCTGTGGCGTGCTTGGAAAAGAAAGTGTAATTCTCTCTTTTTATGTTACTTTAAAAGGGGGTTGCTTTAGAGACAAAGGGCATCCCCCCAGAACCTGAGACGGGGAATTAATTCCTGGCTTTGCGCTGGCACAGCGACAACCTTGCTGCAGGAGCATGAAGGTTATTCGTGGAGCATCAGCAGCAGGAGCCACCAGTGGCCACTGAGACAGAGCTGGGAACCGGGAGATACCCTCACTGGGTGAGGTCTTTCCCTTCCGCTAAGTGGGAAGAGCCATGCACAAGAAATTCTAGCTCCCCCGGCACCGAGATGCCTTGGCTGCCTGGATTTCCACCGGGCATAACAAAAGAAGGCTTTGAAATGAAGTTAAACCGCATCTCCATCCCTCGCCTCGCTCTCCAGCGGCCGCTGCTGCGGGGAGTCACCGCTGCTGCTGCAGGAAACTCCCACGTGAAGCAGCTCCGCAGTACTGTCTTCCCCGCCTGCGTGTTGGGGGTTCCCCTGATGCTCTGAAATCGGAGCCTCATCCCTGCACTGCATTTGCAGCCACGGCTGCAGGGAGGGACCGGTGGACAGGAACAGTGCGGGGTATTTTTGTCATTGACTCCCCCAGTTCTCAGCAGACCACGGCATGCCATCCCAGCAGATATATTAATAGCTCTTTACACTCCTAATTCATCAATTTTCTGTTTGGAAATTCACTCCCAGAAAGAATTACATTGCTCTAAGAGCAAAAGCAAGAAACCCACAGAATAGCAGAAAATGAGCAAATAGAAGAGAGTGTTGACAAAGCAGTCGGGTGATTTGGGATTGCAACAACTTCCCCACCCAAAAAATATGCAGAAATAAGTCACAAAGAAGTAGTTTCCATATTTATATGGCATAGATTGACTTCGAAAAATTAACCTGAAACTATTAACCCTTTGAAATCCTTTGCACTCACTCATCTTGCTAAATAAGTAATTCTTCCCTGTGAAGGAGATGTATTTCCATAAGTGCATGATCCAGAGTTGCATTAACCCTGAGTTACTCCTGCAGAAATCATTCTGCTCTTCTGCTGCAGCCAAATGCTTCTGCTGTAGCTATTGCTGCAGAATGAAATCGTTCTGATGTGCTAAGAATTCATTCTTTTGAGTCTGGAGCACCTATGAATGGAAAATCATCTATCCACGTGCAATGCTAAGCACCGGAACTAATTACAGACACTACATTACAGACCCAACACGGGTGGAGTTTTTTTCTGTTCCAACAGATGTCTTGTCCTTGAAAAAACTAAAATAGTCAAGCTTGAGAAATTAAGAGTGTTTTTAACTACATTCAGAAATTCAGATTGGTGGGCTGAGTGCTTTAGCTCTGAAACACAAACAGGGATATTGACTAAAAAAAATAAAACTTATCACAATCTTAAAACTAAACACAAAACTCCTGGAGGTTTTACTCTCTGTCAAACATTCATGCTCCTCTCAGAAGCCCATTTTTCCAATAAGAGGTTTAAACAACCACTACTATTCTTACAGATGCTATTCCATCAGATACAAAAGAGTGCCTCAGACCTACACTGGAATCCCCTGGGCAGGGAAAGAGCCATGCCCAAGCCAGTGAGCTGAGCTCCAGGCAGAGCATGGCAACACAGCTCCATGGGATTGCATCCACTGCTGGCTTCCTGTGTAGCAACACACTGTAGTCTGCAAGTACTTCATTCTGTATTAATACTGTATATTTATTTGAGCAACGTATCTGTTTCAACTAAGTGCAGATGCCAGCCCTGCACAGTGGGTAAGGGTTTATGTTTACACAACAGCAGCATTTTCACAAACACAAAACTGAGAAGCCATGATTTTCCACCCCTGCACACCACACTCACTTCTGTGAATATTTTTAAGCACATGAACATTGTTCACATCAGGATTTGGCTCCATTTGCGAAGTTCAGAGAAATTTGCCTCCCTGTCCAAGCTGGCAGCTCCACCACACCTGGTACCTAAATTATACCCTGAATTTTTAGGGCTGAAGCTTTTATTGCAGACATTTGAGTGTTCACACTCCAAACACAGAGCTCAGAACTTCTCAATGGGGAATCTGAGGAGTTACAGGAAAGGAAACTGAGAAAGCAATTTCTCACCCCTGTTGCAGCCACAGCCCAGCTCTACAGAAAGGGCAGGGGTGAAATCAGGTTTAAATGAAGGTGCAACATTTGGACTGGGAGTTATTTCAATAAACTCATCTGGAAAATCAGCCTTCAGCTGAAGCCAAAACACAAAAGTATATTTTCCAATTTCAACTTGGTTGTTTATTAGACACAGGCATATTCTGCTCAGTGTATTTATCCAATATCCTGTTACATACTACATTTTATGAACACCCAGGGAGAATAGTGGGACATTGATTAATGAGTAAAATTGATAAATGGGTAAATGTCAGCCACATTTTGGATAACACACACAAAAAATTGCTTGGGAGGCAAAAAAGAAGTAGAAGGTTTCTAATCATTCTTCCCAAGAAATAATGTGTCCCCTTAGTGAAAAATTCATGTTCACAGTATCAATGAGTAAGAAAAATGCGTATGTTCCACGATGACATCATTTCTGTCTTTAAATCAGACGAAAAGTAAACACACTCCTGCCCTCGCTTTTTTCCAGGGCTCTGCTACATGATTTCCCTAAAGACAGCAGCTCCCAGGCTGGGGGAGCACATTTCCAACAGTGCCCTTCATCTGAGCCAGAGGGACATTAACAGCCTGAGAGAGGAAAGAGCATGGGTTTTACTCCAAAGGTTGTGGCAGGCAACAAATCTCCCCGACTGACACTACACGTTAAAAATCTCCCTGAGCAACACCAGATATACACACAGGAATCTCCCCAGCTTTGCTTACAAGTTGTTCTCAGTTCTCTGGCACGTTCACCACTGAGCTTTAGAGCACACGGGGAGCGTGGAGAGATTCAGTGCCCGCTGTGCGCTCACAATTTCACTCCCACTTGGACAGCAGCGAGCCGTGCTTTCGGTTTGTGGAGGTGGCAGGGCTTGGAAGAGCAGGCAGAAATAAACTGATCAGGAAGCTCAGTGCAGGCAGCAATCAGAAGGTTTTATTGATGCTCTCAGTTCAGTCCTACCTGGCCTACAAATGAAAATACAGCCCCTCTCTTGCTTGGTAAAAATCGAGTAGCAAGAAGTGGGAGATTCCTGAGCCTTAGGACACAATGTTCCAGTTTTCAGTTGTGTGAAAAAGGGAAACACAAGCTACAGCCTCTTGTCACATCTAATAAAATGCTGTCTTCCTCATTTTTTTTCAGGATTGCCTCCACGGCAGAAATTGATTTAGAGAATCACCTGCCTTTTCAACTAATTTTGATACACATTTAGAAAATTTGCGTCAGTACTGAACAACCTCAACCCCACTGGCTTAGCACACACACAGCCACAGACCCTGCAGCATGACACTTTATTAATTTCAGAGCTCACTCTTCCACCCCCAGAGGTCTTTCCAACAGTTTGCCTGGCACAAAACACTGGATTTCCCATCCAATCTCAGGGAGAGGAAAAAATACCACATTCATTACTCGCAGTCCACACCACTCCTGCTGTAACCATCTCTGTTAACAATTACACGCGCCACAGTTTTAAACTTGTTTTTACCCTCAAGTTACAGATTTTCAGGAACGATATGCAGGCAAGGATGGAGAAAAAGAGATCCCAGGTCACCTTGCCTACCTGAGCAAGAGCCCTCATGCAGTAGGTAACGTACCTCAAGGCTGTGCTGCTCCTTCTCATCCCAGTGGGATGAGATCAGTGCTATCCAGCAGCAGTGGAAGAAAAGCATTTTCCTCTGCAGAGCTCAGGTGAGCTGATAAAGCCACCAGACAAAGATTTCAATCACAACAAAAGGCTAAAAAAACCCACCCCAACCAACCCATTGATCAGAGATCTTGCAGGTTTCTGCTCAACTCCAAGCTTTGATGAGCAGGCAAGACAGACATCTCCTCTTTGTTCCCATCTCCTATGACTATTTTTACATCACACAACTTCCCCGCTTTGCTGGAAGTACTTTATTATTAAGTGCTGTATTTTCAGCCAAGGAGCAGCCTCGGAATTTCTCTCATTTCCTGCATTAACCTCAGTTCCTTAAAGTTGGCCAGAAGGTGCATGAAAGCACCACTTCTAATATTAAAGGTTTTTTATTTTCCCATAATAGAATGTGGAGATAGACGTCTTTTCCACAGCAACATGACAATGAAGGCTGTGATGAGGAAGTCCCAAGGAATTTCACCAATTCCTTTCCCTGGTGTTTGAGACTCTGGACATCCCTACTGCTAAAGAGGGAAAGTCCTGCTGTCACAATAGCCAGGGCTAATCTTGAGCAAAACCAGCTGAGGCTTCAGGTATTAAAGTAATCAAAGTTTCCTAAGTCATTTCACTAATCACAGGTTGTTTTACCTTCTCCAGAAAAGCATCAAAAGTGCAACACGAACGCTTTCAGGGGAAGGGGCAGAAGGAATGCAGGCGTTTATTTACAGAATACTCAGAACCACCTTCAGGGCTTCCTTCACCTGAGTGTATTTAAGTGCCACCTGCCCATCCTGTACCTTAAGCAGAGAAGAGCAGGTGGGGTTACATCACCTTCCTGCGCAAGTTCAGCCTTGTCAGCCACAACAGGCTTTTTTTTTTAAGCCAACAAAATTCAAAAGTCAGTTCCAAAAAACTGTCCAGAATTTTTCTGTCTTTAAAATAATTCCCAGAAAACATTTAGTTCAAAGGTCGAGTAAGCAGGACAACAGGAACAAGATGACCACAGCACATCTCTGAGAATTACAGACTTTTTCATATCTCCTCAGACAGTGACTAACTGCTGCCTGGAGCTGCCACTATTCTTTCAATCAAAACCAAGCCTGCCACAGCTCTGATGTGAAATTTTCTTGGGTAGGCTGCGCAGGAAAAAAAAAAAAAGAGGAACAAGCTGCTTTTTTAAAGAGTTATTTCCAGCATCTTTTTACTATGGCTTTAAATGGAGTAGCAAAGACACCAAAATATTTCAATCAATAGCTGTGACAAAGAACACAGCATTCTGCAATACCGCTACAGGGGGAGAACAAAAGCATGGCTTTCTTTGGAAATATTTACAAGAGATTTCTATTTCCAAGTCTGCACATGGCAGAGCATTCCAGGCCATGAGACATCCTTGTTAATGAAACCGCAAGCTTGGTTAACTCAGACAACATCGCTATAAAGCTTGATTGAACATTTTTTATATCCATCATTAGAGAGCCTATCTATATCCAAGTGTCTTTTGCAGGAAGCTCTTCAACTTCCCAACATGTGTGCAAGTCGATCCAGAGGTACTCCACACAAATTAATGCCAGCTGCTGGCAGCAGCCAAAAGATCTCAGCCTCTCAAGCCTGAGAGAGCAGAGGTTATTTAGCCTGGAGAAAACAAGGCTCCAAGGAGACCTCAGAGACCCTTCCAGTGGCTAAAGGGGCTCCAGGAGAGCTGGAGAGGGACTTGGGACAAGGGATGGAGGGACAGGACAAGAGGGAATGGCTTCCCACTGCCCGAGGGCAGGGTGAGATGGGATATTGGGACGGAATTGTTCCGTGGGAGGGTGGGGAGGGGCTGGGATGAAATTCTCAGAGAAGCTGTGGCTGCCCCAGGATCCCTGGAAGTGTCCAAGGCCAGGCTGGAATGACCTTTAAGCTTTGCTCTTGTCCACATCCACAGTTATCCATACCATACCACCTTAATCCTTCCCGCTGGTGCACTGGCATCCTCTTGGAGCTATTCCCAAGACCTATTACTCTTGGGATCAACCCCATGCACCTTGAAACAGGCACACACAACACACAACACGGCCCAAACAATTGGGTTTGACATATTTATACAAATTGTACAGAATGAGAAGCACAGGAACACACACTGAATTATCCTGGTGTGGGTTTGTAGACAATTTTAGCAGCATATTTGACTAACACTGTGCATTCACATATCCCAAGGGATGACTTTCAGAAAATAAAGTTCTCTCTGCATACATTTATGTAGGGCAGCTTCACAACATATGCTATCATCTCATTACGCTGGCTACAATGCAGCCAAAATCTCCAGTTCTCCTACAAAGATCCTGATTTTATGGCATTTTTTTTCCAGCTGGTACAGGAATGTTAACTTGCAGGGGGAAAAAGTAAAGCAACACTTTTCATTTCTTCTATTACCACAAAGAAAATACTCAGACTGCATAAAAGCGATTCTTGTGTCATTTACTAGAGCCTCATTAACACAAATCCCACAAATTAGACAGTTATACCTGAGACAGCAGCTGCTCAGTGCAGTCCCAGCACCCCATTGATCTCCTCCTTTGTAAGGCTTTTAATGAGGCTGTCTGACCAAGAGGAAAACTTTCCAGCATCGAGTGACCTCTGGAAACCTCGAGACAATGGCCCTGACCTTGGTGGAGATGCCCTTCAACCCTGATAAACACCTTCTCAATAATTTTCTTATTAAAATACATGGAAAATAAGAACACCCACACATCCCATGACTGTGCCCTGAAGCCAAAGGGTTTTAGATTGCTCAGCTTATTTGAATATTATTTGGGGAGGAGGCAGTGTCTAATTATGCAGCTAAACCTGCCAGCAAGAATCTGGCTGCTCTTTTAATTTCTCCAGTTATGTACGAAAGGTCTCTGAAAAGACAGTGCGAATTAGTTTGTGGCAATAAGTTAGGACAAACTTGCTGATGAATTTGAAGAGTATCTGACTGGATTATTAACAGCTCCAGGCACTCCCTGACTTCAGGCTCCACCCAAGATGGCAAGAGCAGGTTAACAACAATATCTGGTGAACTGGTTTGCCCTGTGATATCCAGCAGACACACAATCTTTTGTGTTTGGGACAGGAAACAGCAGTGGGAAAAGCAAAGGTTATTCACTGATGCTGTACTCTCCTCTTCTTCCCATTAGCCACAGAACATGAGGATCCACAGCTTCACACATTCCAAGTGTGTCTAGATTGCAGACAGGGAACGGGAAAACGCCCTGGATACTGCAGTTTGCTCCTGATCCATCACTGTGTGAGTAAAAGCTCTTTCCCCTGGCCTTTTCCAATAGCCTTGTATTGAGGCAGTGTCAGCAAACCTGCAATTTTAGTTTTCTTTTCATTAGAGCTCAGAAAGTCATCCAAGTCCATTCCATGTGATGTTCCCTGGCTCCCAAGGGGTTCAGCTGAACACGGAAAGCCAAGAGAAAAACTACCTAGGACCATTCAGAACGATCCCATTGGAAGGCATTCCCAGTTTCCACAGTGACTCACCCAGCCCTCCTGAAGCTCATTGCTATTAACAGAAAAGCCAGTCACAGGCCAAGAAATGCTCCTAATAAGGTCAAAGATATCACAAGCCAAATTTTGATGCTGGGCAGCTGCCTGCCCAGTCTAATAACGATTTTTCTTTTAACACACTTGATTATATCTCCTAATACAGGCACCTTCTCCCCCTGCAAGGGTTCACACAGAGCTGTTTGTATCCCCTCCTTCTGAGTCAGAAGATATTCCTCCAGAGACTGCCTTTTAAAGGGAATTTTTAAAATTCTATACAAAAAGCACCAGTAGCGAATAACACTGAGGAGTAGCAGCATATGGCAAAACAAAGGTGGCACTCAGCCCATCAGCTTTGTCTCTGATCTAAGTAGCATACAAAGAAGCAAGCCCTTACATCTCCTCTCACCATAACCAGGATGGATTGTGAGATCCACTGCATTCCAAGGCAGCATCAGTGCCATCCTCACTCTGTAGGTCTTTAAGGAGGAGAGTTGTGCCATGCTTTAACCATTTCCCCTGCTGCCACTGAATTAGGAAACTCATGTTTAAGACACAGAAGTAGTTCTGTCTCTGATTTGTTTGGAGAAATAAACTGTGTGCAACAAAACAGAGAAATCAAATTTGGAAACAGCCACAGCATTGCCTTTTGCATTTGGAGCTCTGGAAGGTTACCTTTGTCATGGAGGTCTTGTTGCTTTAAGACAGGAATAGAAAAACAGGCCTGATTACGCATTTTCTTCAATAAATAATGCAAAAAGCCTACGCACTCCTGTGAGGGGAGATTCAAACGTGGGTCACTTCGGGAAACATCCCACCTGCTACAGACCCACTACAGAAACAGCTCTGCCAGCCCTCAGCCACAGCTGCTTCGCACATCAGAGACCCAGCTAATCTTAATTTTACTTTATCATCATTACTATCAATATTTATAATTAATAACATGCAGAAAGAACTTACAATGCAAGTCATTATGGAAAGAGAAGGATAGCCCAAGTTTCGGAAAGCAGAGCTCATCAATTCTGCTGTTAGCAGGACTGATCGCAGCTTGGGTTTTATTATGTCCAGTTCTGTGCACTGCTGCCTAACAGAAATCCTTGCCCACTAATAAATCTGCAGGGAATTAAAAATCCTGGCTGTAGGAAGAGAATGCAGAAGATTTTTTCCAGGGGTGGGGGGATAAAACACCTCTGAAAGGCTCCTGAGCAAGAGACACACGGAGCTGCAGCTGCTGCTGTTCTGTGCTTGCTGCTCCATGCCCTCGGGGGAGACGGGATTACTGCAGGATGTTTTCATGAGCTGGACATTAGTCAGCACCAGCATTTCACAGCTCTAACACATGAAATAAATAGTCTGACCTCTGCTCCCTCACACCCTGAACGGCGAGCACAGCCATAACGGCATTGCTTCCCTACACACAGTGAGCACAGAAGGGGCACCACATCCCAGCTAAAATAGCTGGAAAGGCTATTCAGGCAAAAGGAAAGATGAGCAAACTGCTGGAGCAGCCCACTGAGACATCTGCTTTTCACTGACCACCTCTTCTTTATTAACTACACATTGAACATCAAGTATTTCCTGCGCTAGCATCCAGGAGAACACACAGGCCAAAACACAGCAGGCAAAGTTCCAGGAGCACGACTTCAGTGAGCACAGACTCCTCGAGAGGTTTCCTCAAGCCACACAGAGCCAAGAATATTACGTACAAACCCAGCTTAGCAGCGTTTATGGCACAGAGCTGCAACACTCCCCCCACAGCACAGCACTGTGTGAAATGGTTTGAGGAGAGACAAACAGGGCCCGCAGGGTTTTTGTCAAGTTACTGACACCACAGGAAGGCCAGGGCCAGAAGGCAGTTTTCTGTTTGGTTGACCAATTGAAAAACTCAGTGATGCCTTTTTAACATGACTCAAGCTTTTTCAGAAGTAATGCTCATTTCTTCCTAATTTCATGGTAGAATCCCCAAGTCCCCACTTTTTCTTTTAAATTACTCTTTAGAGCCTCAGCTGTTCTTGCTGGCAGCATATAGTGGAAAACATTAAAGAAAAATAATACATGATCAAATATAAAAGTTGCTAAACCCCACGATTTCTAGGGCAACACCATGAAAAACAAGTCACCTCCCTTTTTCCTCTCAAATTCCAGCAGTTTAAGATCTCCATTTCAGGCAGGTTTGGTACATCAACTGACCTGCATTTTCCAGCACAATAAATTTATTCCAAAACAGTTCAGGTTCCCAAGATGCAACTAATTATCAGTTTTACTCTCCTCTACACTGAAAAAGAAAAAAAAGACTTTCTTCTTGTCTCTCAGGAGTAAGATATCACATCTAGATTTGTCCCCAGGAGGATTCTTCCAGTGAACTCTTATTTCAAAGCAGCAGACATGATGAAATAGCAAGATGCAGCACAGAAAACCCAGCTAAGATCACAACCGGACATTATACCACCTCTTACACTCTTCTGTGTTCCTCACACAGCACATCAGGACCCAAAACCAATCAAACCCACGGCCTGGAGGAGATGCAAGCAGCTGCTGCCCTGGATGGGAAGCTTTGGATGCACTGTCTGAAGTTGGGAAGCTTTTATACCTTTTTCACTCCAGGTTGTCAAGGGATTTCTTACCTACAGCTCTGCAAGCATGGCATGAAGCAATTGATACCCTGCAAAAGCGTACCTGCAGAGGGACTACAGCATTAAAGTCTGCATTTGCCACACAGTTAAGTGTCACAACAGCCCTTTAACAGAGCTCACAGCACGCTGAGATTCATTCCTCAGCATCCCATAGCACAACTCTCGGCTTTCCGGTGCCATTTATTATGACGCTTACTCAATGTAATCAAAGACTCCCGGTATGTTGGAAATCTGTCCCACTAATTTTTCTAATACAAATACAAAGTAAGTTTGTAGACAATCTGTCGACTACAAAAGACTTCTTTACAAGTACCTCCTTGGATACTTCTGTATCAAATACAGTGTGGCCATAGGTGCAGGGCAGTGACTGCCCCCTGTGCTGGCCCTGCTGATGGACCTTGAGGGCTGTGTCCTGTTTTGGGTCCTCCCAGCCAGAGAGCCCTGGAGCGTGTCCAGGGAAGGGAAAGGAGCTGGGAATGGGCTGGAGCCCCAGGAGCGGCTGAGGGAGCTGGGAAAGGGGCTCAGGCTGGAGCAAAGGAGGCTCAGGGGAGACCTTGTGGCTCTGCACAGCTCCTGACAGGAGGGGGCAGCCCGGGGGGTCGGGCTCTGCTCCCAGGGAACAAGGACAGGATGAGACTTTTTTTTCCACAGGAGTAGAATATTAACTGCTTTATTTTAGAATGCATCACACTAAATTCTCTACATTCAGCAATGTCACAGTATTTTAATTTTTTTGTCCACATCTGCTGCTACAGGGACAGAGCAATGCCCAGGCAATAGTAGCTACTACGACTTGCACAATTTGTGGCACTCCCAGAACCACTATAAGCCTCCGACACTCCTGCCAGCACAGTGCATTATTCATCACATCTTTTTATAGATACACCCTCCCAACAACCAAAATCTCTTGCTCTTGACACTTCTCCCTGGATCTTTGCTGAACGATTTCAGGCCAAGTTTTACAAAATTGGGAAGCTTGGCTAAAAGCATCTATTATGCACAGCACTGTGCAAGAACTTAAAAGGCACATGAAAGCACAGTAAAATCACACAAAATCAGTAAAAGCATCAAGAAAGCAGTTTAAGAGATGGAACAAGCACCCTCTAGACAAGCACCAAAGCACACATAGGTGAGGAATCAGCTCCCCAACTCTTCTAGAACATTTTGCACACATTTAAAGGCGTAGAGGCTCGCTGGCACAATTCCTCTGCAAAGCCTCGGACTTTCCACTGATTCCACCCAGCAATAAATATGACCCTGGCAATATCGCTTCTCATCTCATCTCCACCCTTCTCCTCCAGGAAGAGGACAAGCTTCCAAAGAACAGCAGGTCTCCCACATCAGCCAGAAGCAAGTGCAGAGACTAAAAGTAATCAGCTATCATCTTTAAAATATGGGTCAACATAACCACCTGAGCAAAAAAAACTTCATAGCAGAAGGACTGGGCAAAGCTCAAGGAATGCAAAAAGCCTTTCCCATCCTTTTAATCTGTGCAGGGAAGGCCAAAATGACTTCAGCATCCTGTTAGGTTACAAAGATAAAAAACAGAGAAACTTCTGTACACTCAACTAGAAAAAGGTATGCGGTGAACAAAATTCCTTTCTCTCTCTAGGAGGGGAGAATAAAGCTACTCACCTGTGGTCACACTCCAGGAATAAACATTCCCCACTTTTTGGGAAAGCCTGTCCAAGCCCTCATCACCTCCCTCAACATTCCAAGCTTGGGAACATAATATATTTAAGGCTGAACTGGAGAATACAACTATATGCGGGCAGGAACAAGCAATAAAAGCAGCAGAGAGTAGTGCTTGAAAAAGCTGCCACCCCTCCTGAACACACAACACATCAACAATTACATGGAGGGGAAGGAAAGAGAAGTGTTCTCTGTGGCAAAGATAAACACTCTCTCTCAAAATGCTCTGTAATCAGGGCAATAATGACACAGGCAAACAGGAGGATGGAAAGAGTGGTTACAGCCTGAACAAGGAGTTACAGTCAGGCACAATAGGTACAATACCCAAAAGCTAAGTTAAAAGATCCCTGGATTAAAGCATTTGCCAAGTAGCCACGTAAAATCCGAAGGTATTACAGAGTTCCATCTGAGAAAAAGAATGGAGGGTGAGGGCTGCTCCCAAATCACCCAGGTTTCTTCTACACTGGTGGCCCAAAGCCACACTCATGCCATGACACTGAGCTCCAACTGCTTTGCCATGGGCTTTCATAGGCTCTTCAAAGTTCAGAGCTGCCAACAAAAATCAAGAGATGTAATCGCAGTTATTTCTGCATATACATACATATTATTTCTACGTATACATTTCCCAGAAATATCCCAACCTGATGCAGCACACCGAGGATTTCAAGCCAGCCAGTGGAAGGTGTAGTTCCAGGGGCATTCAAAGCCTCAATTTTGAGTCCTCCTTCAAAAGTCAGTTTACTCTTGATACCAAAACAACACTGAGGTGCCAACTCTCATCTAAAGCAACACTCAGGATCCTTCATCACTTCAAATGAGGGTAGTGCTGCATGACTGAGTCCATCTTTTAAGATACCAAAATCTGTGACAACTTGTACAGAGTCCTACCAGAAATATTGACCATGTTTCTCTCCTTAAAACCCTTTCCTCAGCAGAACCATTTATTTAAATTCAGGACTGGCAGGAAACCAGAAGATTCTCCGCTCTTCAGTGCTGACAGGAACTGTGTTGGTCTAAACAAGGGCTTATTCCCTGCACTCTCTCCAACAACCTGGCAGTCACCAGGTTGCAAGGATGTTTCTGTCCCATTTGAGGGGTGGAAGGGTGTCAACATAAGGATTTTTCAGTAAGGCCAGACTCGGTTACAGCATCAACAGAAATAAGAAGGCACTACATCAAGTTGGGATGACACAGAAGGAGAGAGGGAGAAAGGAATCACTGCTGTCAATACAAAAGGCCACAGGAACACAGGCCATGGAATGCCAAGTTGGAAACTCATCACTGCGGGAAGTACAGACACTGAAGAAACCACGATTTACTCCAGTGCAGCAGCTATTTGGCACAGCTATAGAGAAACTATCAAAATTAAGGCCCACTAGGCTCAGCTCAAACAGTCAGAAGGTTTCTGCGCCTGCTGTTTTGGTGAAATAAACAGATTTAAAAGGTGAGGAGTTACTGAAACGTGCATATTGAAAACAACCAGCTGTGGGTTTTGCTTTGTGCAGTTACCAACACAAATGTTTACCGCTTGCCAAAGCATTCCCATGCAAATATCACGACAGGATTTTGCAAATAACTCCGGCTATGAGCTGAAACTGGCCTTGGCTCCCATCCTCCTACCTAAGCACAGGCATACGTCACTAACTTCCACAGTCATCTGCATGGAATAAACCACTTCAGAGGATTTAAACACCTGCCCTGGAGAACTCCTTTGCAAAGAAATGAAGTGGAAATAATCACCATTAATAGATTTACAACCCGAGAAACACTGAAAGTGAGAACCAAAAGGAAAGAAAGCAGCAGGGTGGTGTCATGGCTAAATATTATTTGTTTATTGCCCTGGAGGGACCTTGGCTCCAGCCACCCCACTGGTTCCAGCAGCATCCACCAGGAACAGTTTGCTGCCTCATTGTCTAAACAATGACAGAAACCACAGGATCCAGTTGGACTTTGCTCTCCATAAAGTCTCTTAAGGGACACGCAGTGCTCAAAGTCACTGAAGACAAGACACTCAACTTCCTTGATTAAAAAGCCTCATTAGCTCCCCATCGCCCTCCTTGGTAAGGGACAATCCACCAGCTAGAACTTCTGGAATCCTACCTAAAGCACTTAGGTCGTTTCAGGCTATTCATAATAGCTGACAAGAGCTTCCCCCCACAAAAAAAATTATATGTAGGTTTCTTTTTGATTCAAAGCTCAGCCATCAATTAAGCTGCTAACAGACAATGCAGTGTCTCTGTAAAAGGCCCCAAGCATCCGAGATCGCAGAGTAAGTCAGCATTTAACTCCACAACTCCATGGAAAGTACATTTCAGCTTTNAGGGTTTTCCACGTGGGGACAGAAGCAAAATCAGGGCCACTTGGGTTTAGAGCACATTAACTGAAGAATTACATCAGGCTTAGTAACACTGAGAATTCCAGAGGCTTAAATTCTGTCCTGACACCACAGTTGAATCCTCACTCAAAATTAATTCATCATTATAGAGATGAGTACTTCGCTGACCAGCTGCCATGAGACATCAAAAACGCGTTAAAAGCTATAGGAGCTGGATGCTGCAGGACTGAATTCAATCTCGTCTTTAAGAGGTTTTTCCTTCAGGAAGCAGAAGCTCAAGTTGCAAGATTAGTCATGCTTACAAAAGCACAGGGACAGCTCCACACGCACCGCTGAAAGGGAAAGCCCAGGCTACACAGGGAGAGTGCTCCAGGCTCTCCTAGACAGGAAAAAGCTTTGCCCTCAGCAAAAAGGAAAAAACAGGATTTTAAAACCCCTTGGATATATCTGAACCATTAATAATGTTTTATCCTCTATCAAATATACCATTTAAGCAACAGGTTTTGTCTTGCCTCATTTTTTCTTTTTTGTAGATAGTTGTATTTTACAAGAAGGGCCCCAAATCTCAGACAAATTACCATTCAAAACACTCTGCGTGTGTCGATAAACTTTAAATTACCATTCAAAATATTGTGTGTGTACACATATATATATATAAAATGAAGGCTGTAAATTTGCAAGCTTCTTTGTCACCATGTTTTCTCTCTGCTCAGAAAAAGGAATTCCCACTACCTGGAGTGAATTATTCAGGTGAATTTGTTCCAAGGGAAAACAAGAGTGGGTTTTGGTCGGTCTCCTAACATTTGTTTTCTCTAATCATCCAAGTGTTTTCCAGGGCTTTACAGGGGAGGCACTGCAAGCATTTCCCAGTGTTGCACTGGGAAGAAAGAGCACACAACGACTTGAAAGAGACTCCAGGCTCAAACATCTAAAAGACAACACTTCATACACCAGCACTGCTATTTCATCAGTCTCCCACTGCCTGTCTCCTGCCTCAAAGGAAAGGGAAATTAATTATTCCAAAGCAAGGAAGATTGGATGTGTCAGAGCTCCTAATGATATTCAGGTACCTTCCATGCCAGCGTCCTCACAGACATGTCACCTCACAGCCAAGGAGGGGTGGTGGAAGTGAAACACCCAATTAAGAGCAGATGAAGGCACTTGTTTTCTGCTTTAAGCAGGTATAGTTCACTTCCCAATTACCTAATGCATAATTACACCTAGAGGTGCTTACTGTCACTTTGGATCTCTTCTTACTCTTCATTTGGGCAGCTTCATTTACACCAATGTGCTTAGATTTCCAGTTTTGGGATGTGTTTTTTTGAGTGCAGGGAAATTACAAAAGTGATCAAAGCCCTCACACTCCTGTTTGAAGGCTAACTCCACTAGGTTAACCAGGGCTTGCAGTTGGCAAGAAGATCTTTCACTAGAAGAAGCAGAGTTTACATTGATTTAAAACTAGTGGGCCATTGCAATCAGCAATTCCTGCAACACCAGCCTTCCCCCAAGGAGGGCTGCCTTGGCCAGGAATACAAACACAGTCTTTAAACAAAGCAATGCTTCGACCTGGCTGCCATGTGTGAGCTGGAGCAGAGATACCACCCCTAGCAACAGCTCCAGTGAGGAACATTTCTGCCCTACAGCCCAAGCAGGTGCTTTCTGCACAGCTGAACTTGGCAAAACACTTGCCAGGCACTGGAAATGGGTTTAAAAAAAAAAAGGGGTAGGTATCTCTCAACTCAAGTCACTCACAAAGCAGACCAGCTCATCACTGGCCTTGACTTCACCCTTTCGACAGTTCCAAAACTCCCAAACAGGATATTCAAGTAGGACTGAGCAGCCAATCACAGGAAATTAATTTTATATTCTGCTGGAGGGAATGAGGCAGCTTCTTTCCAGCTGAGAGCATGTAATTATTTGGCACCAACTGGCTCCATCTCATAAGCTATGACAGCAGCTGCACAGCCCCTTTTGGTAGGGTAAGTTTATTTCTCCTTGGTCTCAAATCTATCAGTTCTCCAATCCTACCAACTGCTTGGAGAAATATAAGCTCCCAGGAGGATTTGAGGCCACAATGACAAGACATTCTCTTCCATACAAATAATTTTGCAAAGCACCAACTCCAGCCAACAAGGACACAGCCGGGCAAGGCACCACAGCACAGCCCAGTAGGGATGGGATCTCTGAGACCCCAAAGCTGTCCTCTTCTTTTACTCCAGCACTAACATGGAACTTAGCAGCTCAAAATATATCTGGCAGACTTCTCTTCTGGAAGGAAGAACATCTGTCCTTATCCAGGGATCCGACAAACGGATGGTGACCACAGCTTTTATCTCCCCAAAGCAGCATGAGTAAGTAAAAGACCCAAAACGCCCCATTCTTAACTGTCCAGTGAAGCTTAATTGAGTCTACTCTGATCTGCTTTTATAAAAATATTGTTACACTGTAAGAAGGACCTTAATTTTTTTAATAAATGCTGTTTACAATAAATTAATTGACAAGATTTATTATTAACAAGATGTGGCTGACAGCAGCAGTATCTGATTATTCCACACATTGATATTGTTTCCAGAGCAAATTTCAAGCAAAACTCAGAGATTAAACATTTTTCTTTTCAAGATGGAGGCTCAAATAAGGTTTCCTGTCCAAGATATTTAGAGATATCATTATTTTTCCAAGCTGCCTCTAATGAGTAATTTGAGGGGGAGGTTGTTTTTGTTTTGTTTTTAGAATCACAACCAGTTACGGCCTCTCTGTAAAAGAGAAAGAAGAATTCAGAGCAAGTAGTACTGGTGCCAGTATTTCAAAAATAAGCAACTTGCATAATCTTAAAAGCATTTATATGGAAGTTCTCCTTCAGAAAGAGGCCTTTGATGATGCTGTGGTTTTGACAGCAAGATCCTTATATGGATTCAAACCACACAAAACGTTTTATACAGAGTGGTAATTGTAACACTGATCACTAAGAATGTGTTGAATGAATGGAGGCCAGAAGCAAAAAGATTTAGGGAAGTCTAGGGGTTCCTAACTTGAAAGTTTCATACCAGGAATACCAGAGGACCTTGGCAGAGCTTTTGTTTTTATTTGGACACACGCAGTTTTCCCAAGAACAAGCTCCCTGCCAAAGGAGCTCCCGGCTAGGGACGCTCCCAGTGCCTGGAGACCAGCCAGGAGTGACCAAGGATGAGGGTTTTTGCTGTTCCGCAGAAGCTGGACACAAACCCCCAGACAAATGGACTGCAGCACATGTTTCCTGAGTATTTATAATGGAAGCAAGATAAAGCAATGTCGTTTCTAAGAAGTGACATTAGTGTGAACAGGGTGTTACATCCGTTAACCAGGCGGCAGTGCCCTGACAGTGTGACAGTGAACTCTTAATCTGCTAAAGCCACTCAGCACACACATCTGCACCTAATCTTCCCTTTTCCATAGAGTCCCCTTTCCATGACAGGCTTCTCATGCCTTTCCATGGCTGAGACTCACATGTACACCACACTGAGCTAAGGGGAGCAAACTTCTGGCAGCAAACCCTAGACAGCAGCCCCAATATTTCAATTTCTCTGCAGCTTTAGGAGGAAAATGCAAACCGAAGATTTGGTTATTTATCGCACACCAGTTGTGCTTCCCAAACGTCTAGGGAGAAAACTGGCTGGAAAACAAGCACAGGCACTAGGAAAACACCCAAAGTGCCTGTGGAGTTATGCACTGTAGCTGCTTGTGCTTCCCAGGGAGTTCTCCTTTTGGGAATTAGGACACCATTCCCCGTGTTCCTAAGGGCTCAGAGTTCCCATGCCAGATGCGGTACAATGCGAGGAGCCAGCACAGGGTTCCTGTAAAGGGCACTGAGGAAAAAAGGAAAGCTCAAGTGTATGTTTTGACAGGCTCTGAACACAAGTTCATTAAATGATCAAAAATTAGCTGACAAAAAACTGTATTCAGAACTGCTTTGGAGACCTTCTAGATTTCCATAATATTTTTGTGCCATACTACATGAAGCTCTACTGAACACCAGAGCAAGACTGCCATAATTAATTTCACTTGTCAACAGTTAGATGTGGACATATTCCATCTCACTGAAATGAGAAATGTAATTTACATTTCCTTTGTCACCTGTTAAATCAGAGACTATGCATTAAGCAGGATTAAATTGTGTCATTTTTGCCAAAAGTAACATCATTATTATAGCCACAGGGATTCACAAAGGAAATCCATTCTCCACAGGACTTTTTCGGTGAAAAACGATGCTAAGCATTTAAAAATTATCTATAATACATAGGTGTTTTGCATAAACTTCCCTGCCTGGGTACCAAATTTGAATTGGAGAGCTCCAGCAGCGCTCAGTAGTAAAATCTGATAAATCTTTTCTGCCTGTCTATTTGGAGAGTATTTGTAGGCACGGCAACCTTGTGCTGCAAAAGACTTTGTCCTATCTCAAAAAAATGCCCAAAACTAGCACTTGCTTCCCCCAAAACCTGGAGACCACCTCAATCTAGGAGGTTTCTAGGAGCAGCAGAGGAGGAGGGAGAGCAAGGAGCTGATCCACAAGCTTAACTCAACAGGATCCTCCTGGCTGAAAGCATCCGCAATGTTCTTAGACATGCCAGGCTTTTTATTTACAGCTGCTGCAGGAAGGCTGGACAGGGACAGCAGAAGTAGCAGAATTCTTGCCTCAGAAAACCAGACAGCAGCTGATCTACAGCAAAAGGCAAAAACCAGTCAGGAGCCTGTTCCATCAATAATCTAGGAACAAAACTGAGGGATAGAAGCAGCTGTGGTTCAGGCACTGTGCAGCACTACTACGTCAGGACAACTTTTCTGTCTCTTAGACGACTCCATTACTCAGAAGTCTGGATCCATCTGTTCCCATTATAGTGTAAAATGCCCCAGTGTGACCCCCGCACAGCTCTTTATTGCCACACACATCTGTTCTTCCTCTATTCAGCCTTCCCATCACAGCAACACACCCCCCCCTACCCCAGACCAGCTATAAAATACATACATCAAAAGAAAAGCACTCTCCAGCTGGCAACCATAGCCTCACCATTTAATCCACATAAATTTCCAGGAAAGCACATAAAGCAAAGTGTTTGAAATAGCTTTCCTACTTCCAAGGTGCTGCAAAGAAGAAAAAAAATCCTTCTCCCACGCAACTCTTTTGGCTACTGCAAAATGCTGCTAAACCCGAGTTAGGCTGCAGCCTGCAGGGAGCACTGACAAGTCCTGCAGTGCTCCTAGGCCACCAGAACAGCCTGTGCTTAAGGACACTTCTTGCAGCATCCAGCCTGACAGCTTGTCTCTGCTCCCCTGCCCAACAGCTTGGGAGCACCCAGTAGTTATCACCCACCACAGCACCCTCAGACAGACCTCTGACCACTGCCAAAAGACTGGAGACCTCTGAAGAGGCAGTAAAATCAAAGAGCTCTGGGAAGGCACAAGTGTCATGAGTACAGGGGACAATAAACAGGTAAACGACCCACCCAAAAGCATCAGCTTAGCAGGTCAGACTCTGGTACAGCCAGAGCATTCACGGCAATACTCCCTCTGATTCTCCATGATTTTTTAAGCTCTAAATATCCTTCAATCCCTAGATAGAATCATGGAAAAGTGTGGGTTGGAAAAAAACCTTAAAGCTTACCTCATTCCACCTTTCAGGTGGTGTTATTTCCTGGTGCTTCTTCTGTGGAAGGAATACCTTCCACTATCCCAGATTGCTCCGACCCCTGTTCAACCTGGCCTTGGACACTTCCAGGGATGGGGCAGCCACAATTTAATAGTCCTGATAAATCACAAAGCTGCCAAATTCATTTTCCCTGTACAATCCTGTGTCATCTGGCTTTGCAGTCATAAGAGACAGACTTGTTGAACAGAGCCAGACTTACACACTTCACTGGTCACAGTCTGCAAATTAAGCTTTGAACAAAGAGTTCAGGATGGCCCTGGCCAAGCCGTGACCCTCACCCAAGCTAGAATATTTCTGCAAGTAGAATTTATCCCAAATATTATGGTAATAGCAGCACTGAAACACAGAAATCACCGTCAAGTATTGATAAAATTGCACCGAAACTCTCACCCATCACATGAGGTCAGGAACCCCTCTGTTACAGCTTTGGTAGGTCATGACAGAACCTCCAACAAAAACTGGAAACCAGAGCCTATGAAAAAGTTTCTCTCAAATCATCAATACCTAACAACCCCACTATCTATTCAAAGTACACAGGGGGATGCAACGGGAGATAACACCAACCTGACAAAACCAAACCAACCCACACAAGTCTGAACAGCCTCACGCTATTTTCAGACACACAAATCTCTCTACGCATGGATAAAAGTCTCTGATTTTGTAAATTTGCAAGAGATTAAGGCTGTAGGGGGCTAAGGCAGGACATATCCTGCCTGCCCTTCCCATCCCAGCCAGCAGTCCCCAGAGAAGCCCAGGCTCTCCTGTGATCACTGCTATTACATCGATTTGTATTATAGATATCTACTGGTGATCTCCATTAAAAAACTACTAAGAAATCCCTTCCTATTACACTTACATTTGTATATGTTTCCAGGGGCAGGAAAGAAAACCCAAACAATGCCTTGCAGGTACAAACACCCTGCCCAGGATCAGGAAGATCTACAGACCTCAAAATACCAAGGAATAATTAAATGGTGTAGTCCTAACAAGTGTAGAACCACAAGCGTTTGCCACCACCTTCCTCCGTATGTTTACCTGCAAACAAGTTGGGCACTGAAATGGAAGTCTGGAGCAGGTGAGCTTGGTTCAATCAGCTTTATAACAGGTATTTAGAATCTGTTCTCCAGAGCACATCTGCCAGGTTCATGTGTACATTTAACATTAAAATTGTGTGATTTTTCAGGTGATAAACAGTTGGCACACCAATCCCTCACAGCAATTCCAAACTGATTCTTAGCTTGTGAAGATATGGATAAAGTTCTCCTAAGTTTAGCATTTGGAGGAAACAAATTCAGGGGAACCTAACAGAACTAAGTGCATTTATTTAAAAACCACTCCATCTGCTTCCTGGTAAAACATTTCCTTCTCCAGAGACTGGCATTCAGGTGAACTGTTTTTCACCTGAAAAATCAAACAAGTCATACTTCCATTTTGCACAGGTCTGATACAGTCT
Source organism: Dasyornis broadbenti (assembly GCA_013397935.1). NCBI lineage: Eukaryota > Metazoa > Chordata > Aves > Passeriformes > Dasyornithidae > Dasyornis > Dasyornis broadbenti. The sequence continues at coordinate 2,478,617 of VZRN01000794.1, read as the reverse complement.
GTGCTGAGGGTTTTAGTGGACTTTTCCCTGCTATGTGTCTGTCAGACCGAGCAAGGTGCTCACTTTGACCTGAATAAAGCAAAACTGAGTTACAGCTGAAAAAGGCAACATTCCCTATCTGCACTTATCCCCACCTCATCAGGGATTCCAGCCTGAAATACTTCAGTAAGGAAAGATAACAGGAAAAAAAGAAAGAAAACCTCCTGTGTTTGTAAACTATGCACTGTCCACTCACAATACAAATGCTATGTTAACTTGTGCCAAAACAGACTACGGAAAAGGAAACAACTGCACATCTGTAATGCCAAATCCCAGTCTAACTCTAGGACAGCACCTGCAGTTCGGTACCAAGAATGTTTATTTTAGTCCAGCTCACACATTCATATTCCTGCCTACTGCCAAAAATCTTCCACAAAAGCAAGGTAGAGAATAGATGATTCTCTAAAGCATGTTTATTGGTTTTGCCTTTTTTTTTTTTCAATCATTCAGAACAAGTTCACTGAACAGAACTCGTCCCAGATACTTGGCCTGCTACAGAATATCAGCCAAGTGCCTTCTCAATCCAGGCAGCCCACAAGCCTAGGAATCAATCCACCTTAGACAAGCCAAAAGTATTAAGTCTATAAGGTATTTGAGAGTATTTCTTGCAATCTTAGACAGGAACAGACAAGCCCTAAGAGACAGACCACCACCTGAAAGGCTTATGAATTCCACCGCTAACACTTAAACTGGTCAGAGAGAAAAGAGAGGTCAGAGGTTCACACTGAAGGTTCTGTGTGTTTCCACAGGCTGAAGTGGGTGCACAAATGGTTTCCTGCTCAGCCACAATGGCACATAACAGAGTAAGAGACTCCCAGCTACCCAAAATATACAACTGGTACATGAGTACAGCCCCAACCTACAAATTCAGGTTATCAATAAAAACGTCAGCACATTCCCTGAATAAGCAAGTCAGGGATGTCCCAGCCGTTCAGGAGGGTGCAGGTTGGACTAATTGTCATAGTACTGTGAGGTTCTACAAACAGCTGACAAATACGCATCCAATAATGCCATGAATGTAAATTCATCCTCCTGCACCAGTCCTCCTGCTCTTGCTGTTTATAGCCTCCAGCAGAAGTGATGGAGCTATAAAAGAACTCCCTCATTACCACCTGCTCAGCCTTCAGTAAACTGAGTATCTTCAAAAGAGGAAAGAAAAATCCACCCCAAAAATGTACTTATTGCCAAACTAGCTCTGGTTGACGTGCGAGATATTCTAACAAAACAGTCTCACCACAAAGAATGCGACTGTGCTTGGGCTAAACACAGAGGCAGGAAAACGGGAGTCAGTCCTAAACCAGGAAAGCTGAGTTCATTTGCCATTACATTATTTTTCATTGAAAAAAAAAAAAGCAGGCATTCAATTTGTTCTAAATCATCTATCAGGTCAAACCTGAAGAAGGTGAATGCTTCATTGGTAAGACCCAGGGTGCTGTAACCCCGAGATGTTTTTCTGCACAGCAATCACTCCTAGCTGGGAAAAACCTCCCAATTGCTTTCTCCTGCTGGGTTGCCTGTACTGGAAAAAAAGCGTGGTGTTTTGATAGTCCTTCAGAGGAGCAGACCATCAGCTCCTTTCAGTGTTCAGAAGCTTTACAGCCATCTAAGGCATTGCTACAGCCTGAAGAGGGACAAATACGGTGATAATTCCCCTAAATCTGTCTAAATGCCTACAAAAGGAACACTTTAAATAAAAGCTTTCACTTGGGCAAATACCCAGACAGTTCCCCAGCAAGACAGAGCTCTAAAAAACAATTCCATCATGAATCGGAATTATTAGACTTAGAAATTTTCCTGTGCACTTAAAACCCCTCATCCAAAAGCCAGAGGCCTATGATGAAATGAACTGGTCTCCATATCGACCTCATTCAGAAATGCCACAACAATTTCTCTCATCAGCAGATAATGATAAAACCCATAAAATCCTATCTCAGCCATAATAATTCATATTGCCTTTTCTATTACTACTCAAAAATTTATCGGTCATTGCTAACCTTAAACAAACACAGATTAATGCTGCTTTTTCAACCAACCCCACCTGTTTTCTCCCAAACTATTTTTCAGTCACGCTTCCCAATTAAAAGGACGATACATCCAGTGTAGTCAAAATCCTTTTGGATTTTGGTGCAATTTTCCAACCACATTCACAGCTCACACCTTTGATGAAACTTTAAGAACAGGTATTATCTTTTTGCCTTTTACATGTTATTTGAAGTGCCCCAAAAGTTCCTCGCCAAGAACAGACACTGAAACTTGAATAAATGATGATATTCAACACCTCTTAATATATCTCCAAGAGCTGCAATCTTTACTACCCAAGACTTCGAGCTTTTTATTTTTGTGTTGGTAGACAAAAGAGTGAAGATCAAGATAAGATACAGAGGAGATGAACAAAAAATGCCAGCAGAGAACAAGCAACACAGCAGAGGTGGATGAGAAGCGGTGAAGAACCTCATTAGTCAGGCAGCAGTTTAATTAAAGTGTGGAAAGAACAGTACTGCCAAACTCCAAAATGAAATTACTTGGGACTAGAAGTATCCAGCCCCAGACCTGGGGCACTTCAAGACAACCGAAGAATTACAAGGCCTTAAGCAACCCAATGCAGCACAGATTCCAGCCATGCTCCAGAAAGGTGGAAGCCACCAAGTCTCCCTCCAACAAAAACCACCCAGTCATTGCCCACAACTGCTCAGGTTTATTGCTGATAAATAGTCATAAGGAAAACTTACAAAATTTGACCTTCTCCCAGCTTGAACACTGACTAAGCCATGATAAGAACAATACAAAATATCTTAACTTCCTTCAAGATGATTTAATTCTCCAATCTAAAAGGTCCCAATGTAAACGCCTGCAAAGGTGTACTCAGACACCAACATATTGCCAACCAAATCACCACACCCAGCTCTGAACAGGACTTTTAACCTATCAGGTGTGATTAGTTAACCATTTCTTTGCCCACCAGAAGATGGTCAGCCCCAAGTGAAAGCCCTAATTGGTTGCAATTTCAGCTAAGAAGCTGCCCATGGTAACTTTTCAAACCACAATACCACCCACTGGTACTTGGATTTATCCCAATGCATTTTAAACTTTGACTCGTCGGCATGGGCATTTCATTTGAGTTTTCATTCCCCCAACGTGGTGACACTGCCACCAAAATCCCTCAGGTGCTGTGTCCCATGCTCAGGGCACAGCTTCCACACTCTGCTTGGCAAAAGGAGGAAAAGAAAACCTAGTCCATGAGATCCTTTTGAAAAGGAGATATTCTCCATACATAATTAAATCACCAATGTATACCTGTAGTTAACAGTCCCAGGGGGTCACTTAGAAGTTAAACCCTGGACTTTTGCTGACATTACTTAGAAACTCCCAAAAAATCCACACATATTTATCTTGCAAAGAACTTAGTTTTACCAATTTTAGTGTTGCTGAAACAGGCAACTTTGCTACCACTTCTAACAACAGGGAGGGCTCCTCAGCAGTTCTTGTGCAGGTGATTAAATCTATATGTAAATTAATTAGCTCTTTCTATACAAAATTAACATTCAGCATAAGACAGGCTCATAGAGGACCTGGATTTTCATATTTCTGCAGATAAATATTCCTGCAGCAGCAGCTGCTGTACTCCTGGTTGGTAAATACTTTAAGATCCCACACAGTCTGGCATAGAAAAAATGAGATACATATAACTTTAGGTTTAGCTGACTTCAGTTTTGTTATGAGAAAAGCAACTTGACATTTTTAAGAAAGCCTTACCCAAAACATCTGCTAGTGACAATTGTTTAGACCTCTGTCTCTAGGAAAAGCCAGATAAGCCAGATAATCCTGCCCACATAATTTCCTTAAAAATGTGACAGCAGAATTTTAATATGCACCTATTTGTTAGCTTGAAAACCAAGAATAAAACTGACATTGTAAACAAGGAGAAATTTTTTATCACCATATCCAGCACCCTATCACACACAATCCAAGCAGCAGACAAATATTTGTGTGCCTTCACCTTTTATTTACTTTATCCAGCCACTTGCATGTTTAAAAGAGCATTTTTTGTCCCTTGCCCTGCTAATATAAAAGGCTCATTCTAATCTAAGTACACACATAACCAAGACACCAAGTTGGTTGTAAAGCTTCCCAATATTTTCTCCTGAATTGAGACATTTTTATGGAGTTACTGCTAAAGCATAAACAAGGGTAAGAGGCACCAAAAACATCCACAATATAGTTTTTAACTTTATTAGGTACTCCCTTTGAGGTCTGTGGAAAGGCTGGAGGAGAAAACAAGGCTTGTAAGGCAAAAACCTCCTTTCTCCCAGGTGTGTCCTGGTGATAAATGGCACAATTTTAGTCCATAAAAAGTTTATTTCCCCCAGTTGCTGAGCGTTCACAACACACAGCCTAAACTGGGGCCTAATATATGAAGATAGGAGGACTTGAAAGGCCAGGTAATTACAACACAACACATTAAGTAACTTGGAAGGCTCATTCCAGCAGAACCCCAAAATCTACAGGGAGAAATAACAGGCATTACTCACCACACGCTCTGCTCCGTATTAAGGAAAAAGAGAATTGAGGGAGCCCCACAGAAGACGAGGATGCTCTTCCAGCCTTTTTGTTCTGCTCACCACTCTCACCTGGACCCCTGCACAGCTGCTCCCCATGAAGCTGCTCCACACCCAGGTGTTCCTCATTCCCCTCATGGGCACAAAGCCCCCCCCAACCCCTGGGACCAGGTGGGAATCATTCCTTGATACCCACCAGGGTGGGGCTGCCACCCTCTGCCCTGCTGGGTTTGATCAGGGCACTGAGCAAAGCTGCTGAGAGGACACAAAAATCTTTGGGGGGACCATTGTGTTCCCCTTTGTTAATTATTTTTTAATATCAATTCTCTTGATACAGGCTGGGAAAGTTGGGGCAATTCAGTCTAGAGAAGAAAAAGCTCTAGGGAAACGTTGGAGTTCCTTCCCATGCCTTAAAAGAGGGTTATAAAAAAAGAGGGAGAGTGACTTTATACAGCTGCATAGAGTAACAAGACAAGGGGGAATGGCTTCAAACTGACAGAGGAATTCTCCCCTGTGAGGGTGGGCAGGCCCTGGCACAGTTTGCCCAGAGAAGCTGTGGCTAGCCCTGGATCCCTGGAAGTGTCCAAGGCCAGATTGGACATTGGAGCTTGAAGCAACCTGGGATAGTGGAAGGTGTCTCTGCCCATGGCAGGGGGTGGAACTGAATGGGCTTTGAGCTCCCTTCCAACCCAATCCATTCTGGGATTCTGTGCTATATTAGCAAAGTTGTTAATTGGTTTAATCTCTATCCTAACAGTTTGTGGATTTTTGCCTTAAAACATCAAAACTTGGTAAATTAATGTTTACTAGACAGCGCGCAGGGAAAATGCCCAGTTAAATGCTGCAGTGGTAGAAGAGGAAAACAATACTGGAAAAGACAAACTCCCCTCCTCAGAGGTGCTGGAAAAGCAGGATAGCTTCCCCAGCCAGTAAGCAGCTCTGCCCTTCAAGCTCCCTGCTCTTTCCTGAAGCACACACAAATTGCCTCCTTTTCTGCAGCAGCAACCACCCCGCCATCACTCCCTTGCATACAAATCAAGCTCTAACCCTGGTGCTCCAAAGCACAGCCCCAAATGCAGATTTGACACCACAGAGATACTTCCTAAAGCTCAGGAATGCAAAAGTACATTGGAATAGGTCGTTATTTTTTATGGCCATGCTACAGAAGTAGAATTTTTATGACCAGTATTATCGGTTGAAGGAAAACTGCTCTGAAAACACAGTTGTATCTTAAGTGTTATGTATCTATACAGAGTAAATGTAACACTAATTACATTTTTTTTCCCTTTCAGTGGCATTAAATCACAATCCATTCCTACTTATCCCCCAGGAAGCCACACAAGCTGCATTAAGACACCCTGCTCCCAACCAGCCCGGTGTCCATCTGCTTTGCAGGATCCCAGAGTCAGGGAAGCTCACCAGCTAAACTTCCTTCTTCCCAGCTCACACTTGCAACAGGAACTACTCTGCAATCCCAAAGACAGTTTCCAAATGGGAACAAACAGCCAGTTTAATGTCAGAGGGCAAAAGTCCTCTGAGAGGTCCAAGCAGCCCTCTTCTTTGGAAGAGACTCACGGTCACCACTCAAAGGGCAATGATTCCTAGAAACTAAATATTTACTTACAGGAAACCTGAGAGAAACCCCGCAGCCACCTCAGCCTTCCCTGAAAAGCTCTTCTGCATCCAGACAAGGAAGAATTCATAAAAGCAAATCATCTGCTTGCACAGGAACTGCAAAAATTCCTTCCTCCGAGGCCTCTCTGCCTACGACTATGGAGCTACCCTGGGGCCACCCTGTAGCTCCTGCCTCCCAGTTCGTGCTGGTTCCTCCTGGAGAACAACCAACTGCTCCTTCTGCACGCCTTTCCTAACAGAGGGACATGAAAACACCAGTATTTGCCGTTCTCCAACCCAAACATTAACTTTTCCCACAGCAAACAGATACAAATCAGAGCATCCTACAACTGCAACCGCAAAATTGGTGAGCTTGTGTAAGGTCCAGTGTTTCCAGCTTCGTGATGGATGCCTGGCAAAGCAGTTCTTTGCCAAAAAACACATTCAACAGAATCAAGAGAGGGCAAAAAAATTCGTGGGGGCCCTAAAACTCAAAAAAATACAAGTAATTTTCCACTGTCTCGACTGTGAAATAATCAGCAGAATGTAAAGCAACTCTGAATTTAGAAAACTACAAGAAAGCCGGAAATATTTTGATGCTGAAGCTCTGCTCAGTTTACTGCCAGGGATTTGTTAGCAGTATCCATTTAAATCTGCACTCTGCCACATTACTGTTTCACTGACAGTAATTCCAGATTACTGTTCTAAACTAGGATAATCTTAACACAAGCACAGTAAAGAGAAGATGTTTATTTGGAAATCAGTTATCTTCAAAGTTGTCTTTTAAAAATCAGTTTCAACCTATTCTGAGTAAAAACTGCCCCCAGAAGTCTGAGGCTCCCTCAAAACCTCTCAGTGGGGGTCTAAGAATTAAGAGTGGAAGCAGCAATTCTGTCCTAAAATTATTATCAGTCAAAGGTCTGAAGGAGATTATTCAACCAACTATGCTCTAAAACATGGTTGTTTACTTTTTGGTATTTCACTTGCACTGTCTTATGATTTTTTTCTAATTATTGATCAAAAAATTCATTAGTAGAAATGTAAGACTGTGCAAAGAGGGATTAATGGCTTGTGCTGAATGCAGACATTTTACACCTTTACATATCTCTTTGAGTTTGTGCCTTAGAAACTAAACTTGGTGGGAAGGCAGAAGAACAGGCAGAGGACAGGGAGAAAATTATTTACCACTGGGGGCTCTGGAGTGCTAAATCAGCATGTTATAAAAAATTAATCTTGCCAGCCACTGGTACTTAGCCCCACTAAGAAAAAAAGAAACAAGCAGCTTCAGCAGCAAAGTGGCACATGTTTTATTCAACTTTATTATTCTAAATCCTACCTGAATATTACTTAAAAGCTTTTCTATAAAGGAAATACTTTATGAACACCAGCTCAACAAAAAGCAGACCATCTGCACTCTCACAGGAGGGCATCCTGAGGGCCAACACTCCCATCTCCTCTTCTCCTGGACACAAGGGTTAATAGACTGTGTTCAACCCCTGAGCTTTATAGCTCCACACTAATTACCGTGGAGAGGGAAAGAAAATTAATGGCTGGTCAGAGCTGTGGGCAGAAATGAAGCAAGTGTCTAATCAGAGCCTGGTTATTCTTCTCCTGTCAGATTATCTACCTGGAAAAGCCACATCACAATTAAAGCTGCAACAGCAATTATAACTGTTAAAAGTTAAGACTTTTTATTAAGGTTGTGCTTCTTCAGTCTCTTGTGAAAAAGTGCACTTAATATTCCCAAAACGACTTGGCAGTCTTGTTCTCACAGTAAGGATAAAGAAAATAGAACCGTACTGCAAGGGAAGAGCCTTAGCACAGGGAAAAAAACTGTGTTTATCATTACAGTACACTATTAAGCAAGGGAAAGCAACTTTGCAGCAACAGCTCTAGAAAGACCGAGGGATAAGCAAGAACAACATCTTTGCACCAAAGATCCCAGAATATGAATCAGGAATACAGAAGTCACTGAAGTGCTTTGCCTTCAAATTCCTGTACTTATTACAATAATAGTGATAAATGGCAAAGTGGAATATGAACAGATGACAACAGCTCGAGTGCATCCTATTTTTCATCTACTTTCTTCCCACTCCCATTATTTTTGATTGTCTGCCTGCAACTGTCCTTGCCCTTGATTTTGGGAAATAACTGCCTTTCCAGTGAGTCAGCGGGATTTATTTACATGGATCACCAAGTTACCGAGCTGACTTCGAATACCACACAACTCGAACCTCATTAAATGATTTCAAAACCATGAAATTATTATACTTAAAATGTCCTTTTAACTTGGGTGATGTTCTTCAGATCTACAAGGAGCTATGTAGGTGTTTTTCACAGCGAGAGCTGGAAGGTTTTGCACACAGGTAATACACAATAAATCAAAATTTCTCTACCAAGAAGTCGCATGGATTTCCCTCATGTTTATGTACAAGCTCTTCATGCATCTCAAACAGCCTAGAGCAGAAGTTGAGGGACTCGGCAAAACACCAGAGCAGTAGGAGGAAGACACAGTAACAGCAGCAACAAAAAATTATGTCTTTTCTTCTATTTTGCCTGTTACATTTCTTCAGAAACCAGACTGAGGTAGATCCGGCCATGGGAAAAGCCTCACATAACTCAGTGATCACCAGGACTGAAAATTAATGTTAAGATTCAAGGAGCACAGGGATGAAATCAGAGCTGGAGAACTGCAGCTATAAACACAAGCCATAAAATTCAAGTTTAATCACTTAGGATTAAATAAGTTTCATGCATATTACTGCCAGTGGTCAGCCAAGCTGCTCTCTAGCAGCTTGGTTATTTACAGTTATTTAATAACTGTATTAAAGTGTTCCAGAGAATGCTTTTTCAAGGCAAATCATGGCCAAAATAATACATATTTTAAACTACCCCATGCTCACAAATGGTAAAAAAGGGAAATACACTTGAGAACTAAATTAGCCTAACCTAAACACAACTCATGGGATGCTAGTTGGTATTATAAAAATGGAAAGGATGACAATAGAAGGCTGAAAGCTTTACTATTATTTTTTTATATGCTTTCTTTAGAAAAGCTTGAAGAAGGCAGAGTAACAGAGCTGGAGCACATTAAAAGAAATTAGCAGGGAACAGTCAGAGGCAGGGTTTTTGGGGGTGTTCAGTGGAAAGGAGGTAAGGGCTGACTTAAATTTTTAGCCAAGGAAATTGAAGAAAGCTGGACTTGACACCCACCCAGTGGGATCTCCATGTCCCCTGTGGGATTGCAGGGCAATGGCAGGAATTCAGCTCTCTCCACGCGCCTGCAGGCCACGAATTTCCACATTCCCAAAGCTGTAAGAAAGCTTGGAAGTGTTTATGAGTCAGAATCCTGCCTGGAGCATCATCAGCTCCTGAAGGAGGCTCTTGCAGTGCCATCAAACCCGTGCAGCGGCTACTGCGGATACACAGGGAATGTGAAGATATTCCTGTGATCCGCCTGTCATATGGCAGTGTGGATTCCATCTAAGGTGGAAATCCACACAAGTTATGTAAATACTGCCCTGAAAACTACTGTGGTACTTTGTCATTGTAATTCCAAGAACGAACAGCCCTCTCTGGTGCACTCTATTATATAAAATGTCAGGCTAATCATAGCAATTCAGCCTTACGAGCGTTGCCAAATGTCCTAAACGGAAGTAAAAATGGGAATTAATTGTTGAAGATGAATCAGTTACACACCTACCCCTCTATGAAAGGACTAATGAAGAAATTAATTACATCAGACTGACCACAACAACAACCAATTCCTCAGGAGCACAGAGTGCTTGCTTTAAATCCCAAAAGCCACACACTGCTCTCGGCTTAGGTGTTCCTGTCTCTTGCTTTCCACTGAAACTGGAATAATTCAGGGGACAATCTCGAGGAGTACAACTGGATCAAACTGGAGTCTGATTATTGCTCAAAAAAAAGCGCCCAAATCTCTCATCTGAGCCACCAAGAGCAGCTTTTTACTTCCATGAAGAAGTAGGTCATGAAAGCAGCAGCTCCACCAAACTCCCTGCCCCAGATCCAGAGCCCTGTGTGCTCCACACAAACCGGAGCTGTGTGTTACCAGTGTGCTTGGAGTGGGAGAGGGGAGGGCATCCTGCAGAGGATGCAATGTGTGCGTACCACTGACAGCAAATGGAAAAAAACACAATTCAGCACAAGCAAAGGAGCTGCTGTGTGGAGAAAAACTGAATGGTGTGCAGGGACAGTCACCAGAAACAACCCACCCTTGGGGAAAGATTAAAAAAACAACATCTGTTCAAGATGTTATTTACAAAACAATTCATTTCACAAGTGCCTGCGTGGTATCTATGCTCTTCTCAAAATCCTGACTTCCTTGCCAACTCAAAAGACCATATCTGCATGGTGTCACATCCTGCCCTGCTCAATCTAGCTCAGTAATGAGGCACTTTGTGAAACTGTTTGTTTAAACTTACTCTCTTGAGCACTAAATGCCAAAAGGAAATATGGAAATGGTCACTCCCACACACAGGAGTGAGTGGCTGATTCAAAGCCGAGATTTATTTTCCATGAGTACGTGTGCGAACCTGAGTCATGGTCTTTGTCTTTGGACAAAATTATGCTTAAAATAAAATTAATCTTATCACTCTCTTCAACTTTGTGGTCAGAGAAACCCGGGGCTTTTGGGCTTCAGACCAAAGCTCTGTTTTGGACTGTAAGCTTCTCGTTACTTCGCAATCAGAGTCACATCACCCAGCCAAGCAACAAGGAACTGATGCCTCAGCACCTGCAATGGTTTCTCTGCCCTCAAACACCACGGTTTCCAGGCGTCAAAAACAACAAGAGTCCTCCTGTGTGATGCAGGGCACTGACCACAGCCTGAATAAAAGCCAAACTTGGTTTTCTAGGCAGTTCATGAAGCACAAGAATGGCTCATCTTGAGAAGAGAACATTTTTAATATACTCCCTTAATTCAGAAGGGAGTATCTGGAGCTGGTTTCATTTCCAGCAATACACACTGCCCACAAAAGAACTCTCTCAACAGAGACACCGGATTTGGTTCCCTTGAATCCCTTACACCCAAATCCAAGGGAAGGATCCTACTCTCCACTTAAATACACCACCCTCAACCTCGGAAGAAACCACACAGCGCTGTACGAGTGCAATTATCCAATCTACTCAATATTTAGACAGTGGAATTTCTGTTGTCACTGCCTCAGAAACCAGTCCCTGGATAACAGGAATAGCCTCGAAGCAAGCAGGAGGCTCCCACGGGAGCCCTTTGTGCTGCAGACATCCTTATGCATCACAGACATGCCAGGCTCCACCACCCGACCAAACCTTCAACTCACCCTTTCTCCCTCTGCAGGAAGCCAAGAGGATTTCCCAAGTCACATGATAAATCAGGGCATTTTCATTCCAAAAAAGGAATCACATTTTTCTCCTCCTGGGAAATCTCTGCAGTTTTTCAATTCACTGTTATTTCAGGGAGAAAATAACTTTTGCTGCCAGCTTTCCCTCCCATCTCTCCCCCACACAGGAATCTTTGTGATGTTTGGGACAGGCTTCCAATTAATTTAAATGACTATTAAAAGGTTGCTGCTGCACTGCATATTCACTGTGCATGAGTTCTGTCTAGAAGCTGAAAACACAAGCGGGACATGGGATATCAATTATTCCCAGTGGCAAGCATGAATAACGACGGAACAGTGGTCATGAAGGAAAATTTACACAGAAAAACCATCCTCCAGACCCCAGATATCTCCTTCTAACATGCAACTTGAAAAAAAAAAATCCCACATCACTCGTGTGCTATCTTCGGCAGCCCATTTTCTCTTCCTATCTTCATTTGTCAGAGTAGTACTTAAAATTGTCATTTTTGGAGTTGCTTTGCCAGGTAGAAAACTCACTAAGTCCAAACATCTAAGAAAAATGACAAGGCTAAATTAGGAGGATGTATTTTTAAAGAATGGTTTAAGTGGAATGAATAACTGTTTCATCTTACAATAATCTGTCACAACTAATTTCCTTCCTACTCTGATTACATCTCACAAGCTGCACCCTGACCATCCTCTTGCTATTTCTTCCACAGGTTTGGGCTGCGAATCCCAAAGAGCTCAGCATCATCAGGAATCAGTTTTGGCAGAAGGAGAGTTTAAGACAAGACTGACAAAGCACAAGACTCACAATCACCCAGAGCTGGTTTTTATGGTGGCTGCTCCCCAGCAGATCCTTCCCAAGTTACATATCGAGTGAAATTTGAGTTTTAATTATTCCAACAGGCCATGTCAGAGATTGAAAGTTTCCACATATCATGACAGTCCTTTCCTCCTGGGGAAGCCAAGAAAAGCAAATTGCTGAAAAGAGCTCTACGTTTCCTAATTCCTTAAGAGCTGCCAAGAACGCAGAAAAAGATAGTGGACATGCTCCATGTTTTACATGAGACAAAAGCCATACCCCACAGGCTTGTCCTGCTGGAAAATAATTCCACATCAAACTCAAGTGCCTCATATTTTCATCTTCATTATGATGACATCTCATTTTAATGACCAATTGAGACCTTAATAACAGGGAGAAAACCTTTTGCCAAATCCTTAACAACAGAAGCACAAGTCGTTTAATTTTCATCATTAAATACTCAAGGATAGAACAGCCCTTAAAGCCTGATCACTGTAGTTTGCCCTGGAAAAGTGAAAATATGATGAAATCCCCATCAGCAAGATCACAGGTGATCTCTCATCCTGAGAGCACTTCAGAAATAAGAAATATTCCTCCACTGTGAGCACAGAGAACACAGTTTCATCTAGTTTCAACAAATTTCAAATTTTTCAAGTACAGTTCCTCATCCTACCAGAAGCCACAGAAGCAAAAAGCAGCAGTTGGGATTTCAGGAAGAGTGGCTGACCACCAGCTGACACTGCAATAAATGAATAATTATGAAAAGAAAAAAAAAAACCAAGAAAATAAATTGAAAAAAGAAAATCCACTTAAAACCTAAAATAACTTCTACATTTCCACAGATCTACAAACAGGAGAAAAATTTAAATTGCATATTTAGTCAGCTCAACACTATTTTATAGAATGGCAAACTGGTGACTCATAGCACAAATCAGAAATGAAGTCATAAAAGTTATGTTTCACTCTCCAGACTGGGTGGGACCTAACGTCACAAAGTTTCCTCTTTAAGATGAGTCTTAGAACAGCTTTAGAAAAAGAACAACTTTTTTTCTTCTTCTCTTTCCAAGGCTCGACTCTGGTAAGGAGAGCTATACCCCTCCTGTCTGAGCACATGTGGAAAAAGAGCTGCCCTGAAATTTTTGTATTAATGACTGGATCAACTTGATCATGGCTGTAACTTCCTTTCCCATCATGGACCCTAGATACAAAGTCTTGATTATTCCCATGGGATAAATAAATAAAAAATGGTAGTATCATCAAATAACTGTCAAAAAAGCCCAAACCAACATCTAGTCCTCACTGTATCGTGCTCCTTTCACACAGAAAGCACCCTGCAAGCGTGTTCTCTGGTTTGCTACCAAAAGAACACTTTAGCCACTTTCATTCATCAAAAAAATATTTCCTGGTCATTCCCTTTGAAGCTTTTGCTCATGAAAGAAAAAAAGAAAGTTAAAAAGCACCAAATTTTAATCATTCCTTTGAAAATCACAATCTGCAGTGTGCAAGGTCAGGAAAACAGCAGTACAGTTAATTAAACAAACCTGCCAGCTTCCATCCCCAGCAAAAACCACACACCAAAGTCTTCCAAGTCTCACCATCCTCGCAGCCACTCTCTGCCACTGCATGATTTCTGTGAGTGCCAAGCTTCACCTGACATGTTGTTTCAAGAGCTGGGCAATACCAGGGCAATAAACTAGCTTGTGACAGTGAGGGCTTGACCTGGTCCTGCAGGAAATTATGACTGCACTACTGAGCTACAGCTTCTCTGGAAGTCGATGCTGCATAGGAGAAACCCCACCAAACACACATTGTATCTATGCTGAATAAAGGACAGCTGCAGCAGAATGTCCCCTGAATTCTCCTCTTGAGGCTTATCCCACCTTTCCCTGGCATAGAGCGAGATCTTTGCGGGATGCTCTCTCTACTACATCCTTAACACAGGGTTTCCTGTACCAAAATCCTACATGGCTTGGAGGATGGATTGACACAAGTAATCCTGATCCCCATCTGGGGCAGAAAGAAAAACGTGCAGGTTGTCCAATACTTACTCAAAATGCGGCTGCAGTTCAGTTGGGTTCAGGTTTTCCTCCTTAGGCTCAGAAGAAGCCACTAGGAGTCATTACTCCTGATTTGCCCAGAACTGTCAGGATGAACTACCACAGGAATGCCACACACAGCCAAGCCCTTAATTTTTTACAGGTATTTTTCCACCAGCTGATTACATTCCAATTCAACATAACTCAACCCCTGGCTACAGGCACCAGGAAATGCCATAACAGGAACCTCTAATCTTTGCAGAAAGAAAGCCATGTGGATTAGGTGTTCAACACACAAAAGCAGAGCATTTTATTTAAGTATTTTGTCTACCACCACACAGTTGAAAACCATTTATAGCTTGCTTCCTTGTGAAGCTTTTCCAGGACTGCTCCCCAGCCCCACCACACCTCAGCCCTTCCGAAGCTGACCCTCAACTTCCACAGCACCTGGAACAAGCAGGAGACAAGGAAAGGCTTTCCCTTGTTCCATTAGGAAATTTCCTCTGAGGAATAGCCCCACTTTAATTCTCCCTCCACATTCCTCAAAGGGCAAGCTGTCTAACAGGATGGGTGGCCATCCACACATTCCCCCTCACATTTACAACCCCCCAGCCTATGCACTTCTCCACTGCGAACACTCTTGGGAATTCTCCCCTCTCCTCCTTCCGCAAGGCTTCCTCCACTCTCACAGATGTGTAGTCAAACTGTGAGAGCAGAAAGAGATGCAGCCTCTGATACTTCTGCTCCGAGTTCATTTATTCAGCTCTGTTATATTCTCCCAACACCGCGGATGCTCCAGCCCCGCTTCCTCCATGGTTAGGCCTCCTCACCCTGCCCAACCATCCTGAAATGTACAACACCATCATGTTCAGAGGGGAAACCTACAAACATCAGTAAAAACTTCCTTCTTGCTTATCCCTATTCCGAGATCAATGAAGGAACTTCTCATTCAGGTTTTCTGCACCCCCCTCCCCAGATCTCTCACCCCTTGCGATCCTGTTTGGGACAGAATGCAGACTCATGGTCTTCTCTCCAAGGGATTATCCCTGTGGGAACACCTACATGCTGAGCCCACTGAGCCTTCCCAACTCCCTCACGTTTCAGAACTCTCAAGCAAGCTGTGAATTGCTTCATTCAAGCCCTGTGTCTCCCAGTATTACTGTACTCCCAACCGTTTCTTCATAATCCAAGTATTTGTTCACAAGTAGGGACCTCCTCACCCTCTTTCCTGTTTGGTGTTACCACAACCTCCTCCTTTGCACTTTACCCATCTGGAGGAAATTTTTGTTTGTTTTAAAGCACTGTACTCTCACAGTAATCTGGTCTACTGGTGCAGTTTCTTCCGGCATTACTTATATTCCTTTTGAAAGAACTCATCCATAAGATCATTTAGCATTTCCACCCTATTTCAAAGAAAGCCCATTTAATTTATCACCTCTGCTAGAAAGCAGCCATCCTGAGAAGTAACCAAGTAGAATTGATAGTACTAAAAACACTGCACAGACATACCTGATGTAATCATTCTATTAATTACACCCATATTATACAAACTTTTCCTATATCTTTCCTAACATAATCTATAGTCTCAGGAAGCTTGTACAGCCTAGGCCCATCACAGAGCAGGATCAATTTTTCATCGGCCATAACTGATTGATGTGAGCCTAACCTGTCCTAACCATCTCCAATAACAAAGACTGAACCGCCTCCCCAGGAAATAATTCAGCATTTCCCTTCTCTTAATGTCACTAGAGATTCTCAGCACTTAACCAAACCCCTCTTCTCACACTGTGAGCCCATTACTTCTCCCACCCAACATAGATTTGTCTGGTTTTCTGCTTCCTCTTTGCAGCAACACCTCCTTTCGATTTTGTTTTTATTATGAAGAGCTCCGGTTCCTTTAATTTCTCCTCAGAGATCATTTATTCCAGGATTCAGCCACTCTCTGGTCTCTATTCTGTCCCAGTGGTCTGCACAGTTTCTCAAGTGCAGAGGAAAAGAATAACTCATCTCAGCTGTGAGGAGATAAACAGGCACATCAGGGATGCTGCCAAAAGGAACTGCCAGGATCCTGGATCCCGACCTGCTTGCACCCGATCCCTTGTTTCTCAGGGATTCAACCAAACCTCCCTGTTGAAAAACCCCCCAAAATTAATGACTGCAACACCACAGACAGCCAAGAGCCAGGCTGCCAAAAATCAAACAGCACAGCCCAACTAAAGCCAGGAGAGCTCTCTAATCATCAGTCCCCAGGACATGAGCAAAATCCTCCTCCTTCCCCAAGCTCCTGAAGGAGACGGCTCTGACAGTAGGATTTTAACATGCTCACACCTCAGTCACGTCTGCTCAGTATCCCGGGCAAACACAAGACATTCACAGTATTTTTTTTTTTTTTAATTTTCTCACACATTCACTCATACGAGGAGTGAAACCAAGTGCGAATCTGAGTCTCTGTTAAATTAATCGCAAAGGTCCATTTAAATTTAGACAAATACAAATTATTTGCCAGGGCCACACCGCTAAAGGAGACAGCTCAAATGTTAATTATGGAAGCTGGAAAGGCCATTCCACACCTGAGCAGGACCCAGGGTGCCGGGATTAACCCTGCAGTCAATACGGCAGCACAAGTCACACTTCACACGTGGGAAGATAGCGCTGCGAATGCGGGACTGCCGGGATTGAGACACTCGATCCCGACGGAACCTCCGGCATCCCCTCGCTGCCAAAACACACCGACAGCGGCGGCGGAATGAGCGGCACCCTGAAGATACCAGGCACAACCAGCTCTTTAAACAGCACCCGAGGGACCCCAGCGATGTATCCGCTGCTCCAGCGGAGCTCAGAGCCCGCTCCATCACCTGATTAATCCACAATTTCGGTGGCTCCACGTAGTTCCGTAATTACTTGTTTGGAGCAGAACAAGGGAGCGACAGGTGCACACCTCCGACAGGAGCTCTTTTAGAGGCAGCAGTAAAACAGATTGTGGCAAAAGCTAGAAGGATATCCCACGGTTACACACAGTTCCTTTAGTTTAAAAAGAAGAAAAAGAAAAAAAACCCTCCTGGTATTTTTAGCAAATCTTTCGAGCTCCAAAATGCAACCTGCTGCCTTTACAGTTTTTTTTCCACCCTGAGACGCACAGTAACCTGTGTGCTGCCAGTCTCCTCTTTTCCTGGCAAAGCCACCAAAGAAGAGGGACCAAACAGAGCCCGGATGGCTTTGCCCCCTTCCCTCCCCCCCCTGCCGCACCGACCGGGATTTGGGAAGCCCCTCGAGCGCATCTCCCCTGGCTGACCTTGAAGGGAGCGACAAGAAAAAGGAAGAACAACAAAACCCAGTGAAAGGGCGCTGCGCTGCCCGCTCGGGTCGGTGCCACCGCTCCCGCTCCCGGCGGGGG
>VZRN01000794.1:2370257-2460121 GCA_013397935.1 Dasyornis broadbenti | reverse complement strand
GCAAGTAGGGGCGGGGTCATATGTGGGCGTGGTCATACGTGGGCGGGGCTAAGGTTAGCGGGAGGGGGCGCGGGGGGATCCCTAATGGGGAACGGCCGGGAAGGGGGTGCGGGGAGATGGGGAGCACCGGGAAAGGGCTGCAGGGAGGTGGGATGCACTAGGGAGGGGGTGCAGGCAGATGGGGTGCACTGGCGAGGGAGTTCACCAGGGAGAGGCTGCAGGAAGATGGGGTGCAGCAAAGGCACCGCTATGGCCCTGGGGATGCAGCGTGGGGGTGGCACAGGGATTTGGGGTGCTGAGTCTGACTGGTATCCCATCCAGTAGCAGTTTCAATGGAGGGTATGAAAAGTGTGTGATCAAAGAATACCTAGATACACGTATATGTATATACACACATATTGCAGACGTGGTGGGCTGGGCTGCCAGTGTAAACCTTGCAGCATCTGGGCTAAATAAGCAATCTGTGCTCAGCTTTTTCTTGAAAGATTATGTACTTGGATTATTTTTCTTAGGAAAGACTTTTTCCTCTGACATGCAACTTGCTACACAGTATTTCAATTACTACAATACCTTTAAATTCCTAAGAAGGAATAGTCCGGAAGGGAAATGAGCCCATCACTTTTAATATTGGAAGTGGCCCCAGAACAGCTCGTTAGAAAATGGAGCTTTAAAAAATATTAATGTGCCAGCAGTTCTCATGTGCAGCAGTGACACCATTATGGTGGGGACTGAAACAGTGCTGTGGCTTAAAAGCACCTGGAATCCTGCCTTAGTGCCATTTTTTGAAGTTCAGGAGCCTGGGTCCTTGCTGTTGAGCGATTGGGACACATCTCCTGGCAGGTGAGGAGAGGAGGATTGCTCAGGAAAGGAGAGTCACTGGGAATTAATGGGGGAAAAATTGTGATGAGGCTGGAGGTTGCTGAGATCATCAGGGACTCATGGCCTGAGGGACCCAGGCTGTTATTTACCCCTCTGTGTTTCTAAAAATATGGAGAGGAGCACGACCAAGTCATGGGATGACACCGATGTGCTTCAGCATCACCCACACCATCACGACACTCCTTTTTCCATCCCCACCTCCCTCCAGTGCTGCCTTCCACAAGTCCTGATGGATTGTTCTAAGCTTTTCCTCAAGCAACGTCAGGCAACGGAGCTTGTCCCTCAGCAGTCCTCCACCTCTATCCTCATTTCTGGCTGAGTTTTTCCTGCAGGGATGAGCTTTCCCTTCTTTCTCTTTCTTGGCTGGTGAAACATGATTGAGGCCTCGCCTGTGTCCTTCTGGAAGGATTTACCCACTGTCTTTCCACTTCACATATTTATAATTTCAAAGATCATTTGCTTTTTCTTGAAAATCAAGGAGATCAACTGCAGCAGCAGCTGCTCCGAGCTTCATTGCTCTGACTGGATTGAGTCTTTGCTTGATCCCTGCTTGTTGTATTTCCCTCTCCTGTCATGTTGAAAACTGATGGAAAAAGGCTTCAAAACAAGGCTTTTGAGTGGCATAGCCCTCAGTGATGACTCCTCACTGGAAGATGCTCCCACACACATCTCGGCAAAGGAGTCACCTCACGGACCACAGCCAGGGTTTCCCTCTCCAGGACATCAGCCTCTCCCTGGGACGGTTCCCAGCACCCCCACACAGTGGGATTAAAAGCCTAAAAATGGAAAAACTGTGGTTAATGCAGCGTGGAGGAGCTGGAAAAGAAAGATTAGAAAGGCAGGAAAGGAGGAGGAAGGAAGTCGCCAGGATGGGGAAGGTCCCGGGGAGGTCAGAGGATGCAGCCCCTTTGGGGCAGAGCCACCTCTTCTCACCATAACCTACCCACCCCTACACTTATTTTTGCCTGGGTGAGCAGAGTTACGTTTAGGATAAGCCTGTGCTGTCCGCCTGAAGGGGTTTCCTACAGGGATTGTTGCCGGCAGCTCCAAGGGAGGACAGGGATGGGCACAGCGAGCAGACCCTGCCTCAACTCTCTCCTACTCCCTGCTCCTCCAGCCATTCATATTTTATATTTAAATATTTATTTATCATTAAAGAGGAGCTGGGAATGACCCGAAGTAAAATTTTAGGCAGAGTTTAAACCTTTCCAGGGAACATTTGACAGAGGTGGGGGAAGAGGGGCTGTGATCAAAGGCCAAGGGAGGCAGCAAGGCCAAAAATTCATTAGCAAATCTGTGCTGAGCGTGTGGGCACTCATTACAAAACACAAAAATGGGTATTAAATGTGAGCCCTGAGATCAATACCCCAGGCAATTTAACGAGCCAGCAGGGAACAGCTCCCCAAGGCGCAGGGAGCAAGAGGGGTGAGGATATTGGCACCAAAATGAAACCCTGTCATTTTAGGTCAAATAGCTCCTGCTAGAAGCATCTTCCACTCTTGGAAAACCTAAATAAAATAATGTATTTAACAAGGCTTTCTCCTGGTGCTTATAATTACAGCTGGCTGAGTATTGGAAAGCTGCTCCTGAGAAGAATTGCTGGAGAAAAGCACACCAGCGTTTGCAATTAATATTATTGCAGTAGGAAAGGCTGAAGTGGAAAATTTAAGCTTTAAACCCTCATCAAACACCCCGACACTGCTGAGAGAGGTATGGATTGTTCCCTCCTGCAAATAAAACACTGATGTAAGAGAAAGTGAATGTGTGATGAGCCATAGGCAAAGCTATTGCTTTGGAAAACCTGCTCAAGCCCCAAAGTACTTGGATTAAATAAGCTAGCTAGGAAGAAAAAAAAAAACCCAAATTATCTTTTAGTCCACAGACTCATCACTTTCTCCATGTTATTTAAATTTAGGATTTAGCCAGTTTTATCCTACAGATGTCCAGGGCTGTGATACAGCAGAATCCCGCACCTGGAGATTGATGCAAAAGCCTGCAGGTTCATCAGGCATGGGTGGATGAGGAAATTCAGGAGGATCTTGGGTCCAAGTGCATTTTATCTCCTTTTATTTAGAAGAAAGGTTGGTGCTTTTAGGTTACCACAGATAACACAGCACAGCCCTCAGATAGGGGGGCAGAGTCAACTTGCCAATAAAGGAATGGTGCTGGCCACCTTCCGTAAGCTGAGCACTGCTTGGCTTCTCGTGGAGCAGTAGGACAGGAGGAGGAAATTCCCCTGGACTGGGCAGGATGGTGATCCCTGTCCTATCCTAGGACTCAGACCTGAGTTACCCAAACATGCCAGTGTTTGCTGGCTGTTTCTCCCACCCATTTTTGGGATCTGGAGATGGCCAGACCTCTGTGTGCTGCTGCATCCCAGCCCTGCAGAGACCCCTCCAAGCCTCTGGGATCCCCTTAAGCCTTGCCAGAAAGTTCATCCTAACAATCTCCATGGTGTTCTTGCTGTGGGAGGGCAGTGGCAGGATTCAGCAGCCTCCTGTATTCCTCAAGAGCAATCACCAGCTATTTATGCCTCCGGAAAATGTGTTTTTTAATGGGGGGTACATTAAAGCCTGAGGAGAGTCAGCCTAAGAGGCATCTGGAAGCAACTAAAATTAAAAGACCTAAAATTAGCCTCCTCAGCAGTGAATCCTCCCTCTGATCTAGATGCCGAGGTGCACATGACCCAGGCATGCCTTTCTCACTTTCCCTTCCCACTGCCATCCCATTCCTGAGGTGCTGGGCATGGCCACAGCCACTGATGCACCTACCCACGACCCTGGAGAAGGAACAAATTCCTCCCTGTGAGGGTGGTGTGGCCCTGGCACAGGTTCCCCAGAGAAGCTGTGGCTGCCCCTGGATCCCTGCAAGTGTCCAAGGCCAGGCTGGATGGGGCTTGGAACAACCTGGGATAGTGGAAAGTGTCCCTGCCCACAGCAGAACAAGATGATCTTTAAGATCCCTTCCAACCCCTTATTATTCTATGATTCTGTGATTATTTATATATATATTTATATATGTATATATATCTATAAGCACCTGAGACTCCATATACCACTCTTTCAGTCCCTGTACACAAGTCCTTCAGCCCCTCCATCCAGGGACCTATAGAGACACTCCTTGTACAGGGCATACAAGCTTTTCAGGACCAATACATAAGCCCCTCAGACCCTATAGACAGACCATTCAGGACCTATAAATATGCTCCTTATACACTATACACAAGCCTTGCAGGACCTAAGGACATGGGCTACTGAGATCCTATACACAGGCCTTTCAGAGCATATGAATATCTGTATACCATAGATAGATAGATAGGCCCCTAAGACACCATATACAGACCTTTCAGAATATATATATATATGTATATAGGTTCCTCAGACCCTATACACAGGCCTTTCAGAGCCTCTATCTATCTAGGCCCCTCAGACCCTGTACAGAGACCTTTCAGACTATCTATCTATCTATCTATAGATAGGTGGGCCACTCAGACCTTATATACAGACCTTACAGAACCCATATATATTTATATGGGCCGCTCAGACCCTATAGACAGACCATTCAGGACCTATAAATATGCTCCTTATACACTATACACAAGCCTTGCAGGACCTAAGGACATGGGCTACTGAGATCCTATACACAGGCCTTTCAGAGCATATGAATATCTGTATACCATAGATAGATAGATAGGCCCCTAAGACACCATATACAGACCTTTCAGAATATATATATATATGTATATAGGTTCCTCAGACCCTATACACAGGCCTTTCAGAGCCTCTATCTATCTAGGCCCCTCAGACCCTGTACAGAGACCTTTCAGACTATCTATCTATCTATCTATAGATAGGTGGGCCACTCAGACCTTATATACAGACCTTACAGAACCCATATATATTTATATGGGCCGCTGAGACCCTATATACGGGCCTTCCAGCATATGTACGCCCCTGAGGTGCCACACACGCTCCTTCAGGCCCTATACCCAACCCTCTCAGCCTCTACACACAGGACCCGTAGGAACACTCACCACACGCTGTATACAAGCCTCTCATGACCTACACACACCGCTTTCTGAATCCCTACACACGCACGGACGCCCCCAAAACTCGCACCGACCCCCGGGCACCTCACGGCGCCCGGCAGACGCTGAGGCCACGCCCACCGCAGCCAAACCACGCCCATTCACGCGCAGACCACGCCCCTCATGCATCGAGCACGCCCTTTCATGTGGACCCCGCCCGTCCCGCCGCGGCCCCGCCCCCGGAAGCGCGAGCAGTGGGCGGGGCGACGGGAGCGGCGGCGGGGTTAAGGTGAGCCGGGGCCCGTAGGGGGCTGGGATGTGGTGAAGCGAGGGCGGCTCATGGCTAGGGAGTTCAGGGCTGAGGGGTTTGTATGACCTCGGCGTCTTGGGGCTGACGCCATCCCAGGACCCGGAATTGGGTGGGAGTCCCGGGCCCGAGGGGAGTCCCGGGGCTGGGGGTAGCTCCAGGCTCCGGAATATGGGGTTTTCCTAGGCCACAGGGCTGAAGAGGGGTCGCGGCGGCTGAAGAGAAGTTCTGGGAGTGGGAGGGTTCTGGTCCTCAGGAATGGGAGCGGGTCTTGGGGCAGTTCGAGTCCCCGGTCTGAGAGGGTCCTGGGCCCCGGCGCTGGAGGGGCCTGGAAGTCGGGGCTAAGGTAGAGTTGTTGCCCGGGAAAGCCAGGTTTTCCGGCACACACGGGGCTCGGGCTGCCGTCTTCTGGCTTCTCCATCCTCGGGCCCCGCAGTAACACTGTGACTTAAACCCCTGTGAAATAAACCCGCGTGTCTGAGGCTCCATCGGGGCGCTCAGAGAAAGGAGGGATCCTCGCGGTGCTCTGGGACGAGGGGCCCTGAAGGGAGTTTTTTTGGGAGCTCTCATACTGTGCTAGGGCTTGGGTTTGGGCCGGTTTTGTTGCTGGTTGTGGGATCCCTGACGGCGCTGCCCGGGCTGTGAGAGTTATCGCCGTTTGTTAGACCTTGTATTAAACCGCTTTCTCTTAATACAGGTTCGTTAAAGCTTTAATTTCCCTGAATGACCCCAGCTGTGTTTGATGTGCACTTTATGTTGGGAAACATTTAGCGTGAATTTGAGTTAATAATCTGCTCAGAGCATAAAAGTGCCTGATGTTTATCACGACGTGATTTATGTGTTGTGTACTTGCCTGTAGGCTGCCTGGGGAAGATTGTAAATCTGAATGTGTTTAATGGGGTCTAGAGTAGAGAGCAGGTCAAACCAGGCAGGATTTTTGGAGGTTTCTCCTCTAGGCCCCCCTGTTGTCAGTTCAGGCTTAAATTAAAGTCCTGGCTTATCTTTAATTCCTTTATTCAGCTGTTGATCATTTTTCCCTACCTGACTTTTTTTGGCTCAGTCTGAGATGCATTTCCTGAAGTCGATATGTTTGAGCACTGCAGGGCATGACTGCCAGGAAGGAAATTGGGCGCAGCATGAAGCTGTGATCTTTATTACGTTTTTTTTTTCTTGTTTTTAGAACACAGCCCAGCTGAGAAATACTTCCCTGTGTTCTCTGTGACCTCTTGACTTGCAAGCTGGGAGCAAATACACTACAGGTGAGGATGGTGTTGCTGAATGCTGGGCTGTGCAACTCAGCAGCTGCGCTCTGCTCTCAGCTGCTTCAACTCTGCTGAATTAATAATTTGGCTGATTGTTACCCTTAATACACCCTGTGTGGAATTATTCTTGTCCTGAAGCATTCACTCAGGGCTTTTGTTAAAGCTGTAGGAGAATGAGTTGCTTGTTGAAGTGTGCAAAGTTGTGCCGACTTTCCTAGTGCAAGTGCTTGGGCGTAGTGAGCCTTGAAAGAAATTTGTCTGCCTGTAGCTTTCTGTCAACCCAACCTCAGTTGTGCCACTTCCGTAAAATGTGAAAAAACTCCAACCCAGAAAAACCTAAATGTTTGCTAAAAATGTATTTGAACATAGGAAGGTATAAAAAAAGCCCCACCAAAAAGGCAACAAAAGCTAATAAAAGATGCATAAACTATGTATTTGTTCATCTGGAGCAACGGAGCATTTAATAGCTTCCCACTGCCAGAGGACAGGGTTAGGTGGGATATTGGGAAGGAGTTGTTCCCTGTGAGGGTGGGGAGGCCTTGGCACAGGGTGCCCAGAGAAGCTGTGGCTTGTCCCATCCCTGGAAATGCCCAAGGCCTGGTTGGATGGGGCTTGGAGCAACCTGGGATAGTGGAAGGTGTTTACAGTGAGTCTTAAGCTCATGTAACCCCTCTTCATTTCCTTGTGGAAGCGACCTGTTCTCCCAATGACCCATTTTCTGCAGAAACTCGTAATATGCACTAATGCTTCCTGAACTAAAGAAGCTGAAATTCCATGCCCTGGAGGAAAAAGAATGCTGTGCCTTGATTCCATCATTATTCTCTGCCTGCGGGGGACCCTCTGGAGTGCCCTGTGTGTTATTGGTGTCTGTGTCACTTCTCTGTGCAGGTTCCTGTTGTGCCTCCCGGGTTCCTGGGTAAGCTCACAGCAGAGTTTGAGGAGAGATGGTCCTGTTGTCCTCAGGCTGCTTAACAGAACAAACTGCAAGACTTGCAAATAATTTGAAGTTTGGGTAGGGCTTTGAAGCAGCATCCCAGAAATGTTACATTTTTCAGGTGATAGTTGAGGTGATAGGTATGAAATGTGGAAGTAACCATTTTTGTTTTCTTGAGCCAAATAAGTTCTGTAGCAATCATATTAAGTTTATTATAAAAACACATTGTGTCATGCTGTTCCAGTTGCTGCAGTAACACTTCTTGAAGTGAGCTGGGATATGGAAATGGTTGGGTTTTTTTCCCAAGTTCCCAGTTGCCACATTGGTGCCCAGTATTTTAACACGGCTCAGCGCAGTGGGGCTGAGGATAGTTGTGTACAACAATAAAGATAACCTTAATTTATATTTATTCCAGATGCACTGTATTTGTGTTGGGGTGTCAGTGAAAATGTCTTGGTGTAGGTGTGACTTTGGGTGGGATGATGTTGTTTGGGATAATTTAGCAGGAATCAGTTACCCAGGTACTTTGGGTTTTGTATACCTTTGAGATGAATATTGACTTTCTTTTTTAAACTGAATTGTTTTAAGAAAAGTGTGGTGCAAATGGTGTGGCTCCCTCTTAAACACGGAATCATGCAAAGGCCATTAACAATCATGCAGTTCCACCCCTTGCCATGGGCAGGGACACCTTCCACTATCCCAGGTTGCTCCAAGCCCCATCCAGCCTGGCCTTGGACACTTGCAGGGATCCAGGGGCAGCCACAGCTTCTCTGGGGAACCTGTGCCAGGGCTTCCCCACCTTCACAGGGAACAATTCTTTCCCAGTATCCCATCTATCCCTGCCCTCTGGCAGTGGGAAGCCATTCCCCCTTGTCCTTTTGCTCCATGTCCTTGTCCAAAATCACTGTTCAGCTCTTTTGTTAGTACTGGAAGGCTGAGGATGAATATTTATCTTTAGGACAATATGTTTGACACTTCAAGTAAAAAATACATGGACTCATGGCAGAAAGTGAGTAGAGCCTGAGGCACTTTGTCTCCCTAAGCACATCCCATCCAAAGCCTGTGGCAGTCTCACCTCTTGGTTTTAGATTTAAGATACTTTAAAAGAGGAAAAATAGCCTGTTCAGATTGTGCATTGTTTTATTGTGGCTTCCGTGGACTTATCTGAAAAGTCCTTGGGTAGTAAATTCTGGGTTATGTTTGTCTGCTGTCCTGTCTGTGAGTGCACTGGCTTTTTTTTTCCCCATAGAAACCTGCTACCGAGTTTGCTTCTGTGCATTCCAGATTGAACCTCTGTTGAGAGCAGCTTTTAATTGCAGTCCCGCCATGTGAAGAGTTCCTTGTCTGTGGATGTGAGGCAGGAGTAGGTTGGAAGAACCAAAGCACTGTTGGTTGTAATGGGGAATTTCGTGCTGGGACTGGCACAAGGGTTGGGTTGGGGATTTTTGTCTGGGTCTCCAGGGTCTCTTAAGCTAAAATTCTTAGCTGTTTCTCTTACTTTAGCTCTGTGAAGTGATACCTGAAATCCTCACATAGGCACCAGGAAAGAAGGTCATGGTTTGAGACAAGCAAAGCTGCAGCTGATCTGTGCTTGAAACATGAGCCCTGGGAATCTGTGTGGCTGCAGAATTTGTAGCCTGTCTGTGATGCAGACCAAGCTGCTGTGCTGATACAGACCCAGTGTCTGTATGGACCAGCTGTGTTCTGGACCATCACTTGAATTTCTGTGTTTTCATTAGTTTTATGCAAACTTCCCATTTCTGGCATCTTTGCCTCAGGGAGCTAGAGGAGCAGTGGGGTTTTTGTCACAAAAATCTCAGTTGTGATACAGGCAGGTACAAAAGGCATGTTCAAGGTGCCTGCCCACCTTGAACGGAGGCAGGTGTTTGCTGCTGGCTTTTTCAGCTCCTCAGGCTGTGTTCTAAAAGCACAAGCCACTAGCCTGGCTTATCCATGTTTTTCTTTCTCTCTGAAGTTCTGTTTCAATAATGTGTTGCTAGAAAAGCAGCTGCAGTGATTTAGACTTGCTTTTCCTTTTTTGGGGGAAAGTAATGCTCAACTCTTCTCTTGAATTCCCACGTGATCTCCATCCGGTAGATCACTGTGCTGTGATATTTTATTTTTTTTTTTGGTTTGTTTTAGGAAGTTTTTATTCAAAATATCTTTGAAAAGAAGAGAAAGCCACCAAGTGTAGATCTTTGGGCAGGATGAAATATTTTCTAAAGGAGGATCTGGCTCTAGGTAATGTTTCTGTTTAAAAGGCAACTTGATTCAAGGAGAAATTACCACATTATGATAGTCAGGTTCTTGAGGGGTTTACAAATCTCTTTTCTCCTTGTCAGAGAGGAGTTCAGACTTCACCATATCAAATTTTGAAACCATTCACTGTCTGTCTCCCTTTGAAAAACCTTTGTCTCTTTCTGGAGCTGGAATTGTATCTGCAGATAATTCAAGGCTGCCAAACTGTCACCTTGTCAGCTTAGAGAGGTTTTTGCTTTATTCTCAGGTGACTTAATTTTTTCCTTCCAGAATTATTTTTTCATGTTTATTCATTAGGAGTTAGCACTGGTTGTCTTGGAAATTTATTAAATTTGACTACTCTGAGATCTTTTTCATTTGTTGTGAAGTACATGCAGGTGGGTGACTTTAGTCTGGAGAAAGGGGAGGACCTTCAAGGAGAGTCTCTCCATTCTGTGCAAAAGTTAGGAATTCTCAGGGAAATCACTCTTTATGGATACAGATTGTACAAGGCAAGTGAAATCAGTTGGGTCATTAAGCAAATGCATTCCTGCTGGCTGTAACTTTTTATAGGAAAAGGCAGAAGTGTTATGTTTTTCCACCCCTTTGCCAGCAGTTCTTTGCTGATCCTTTGCTCCTCAAATCGGTGTGAAAATACCTCTGTTCTGGTGCACCTGCTTGTGTGTCTGGTTTGCAAAGGCTGCCTGATTATTTGGGAATATTGACTGGAAAAAGAGAATTTCATGTTGGGTTGATTAGGGTAGAAGCAGCTTGTGAAGCAGGATTGTTACCCTTCATAAGGGGTAACAAGATTTCATGTTGGTTTGTGTTTTCACGGCTCTTTTAAGTTACCTCTGACATCTATGGAGGTGTTTCTAGGGAGTTTGTCAGGGCTGGGGTTTACTGTAATGTTTTATAGGGAGAAAAGCCCAAGGAATGTGCTGCATTTTGAGTGGAGGAAGGGAAGGGAAAGCTTTAACCAGGAAAAAGCAGCATTTGGCATTTGTTTCTGTGGAAGTTTATAGCTGCCTCTTAGAAACCTACAGTGCATTGCTGGAGTCTGACTGTCTGAAGTAGCAAGGAAATATTTTATCCTTGCTGGAGGTGCTATTTTCGGTACTACTGTAACAGATGGAACCAGTTTACTCTGTTTGGGTACACTCATTTTTCATTTGTGTCTCAAAAGCTGCACTTCGTGGTGGCTGCATCCATCCACTCTCAGATCCTTTGGCAACTCAGCTTGCAGGGTAAATTTGGGGTTGCTGTTGAGTTTGCCAAGTTTCTTCTGCCAGTTTAGTGGCACCAAAGTCTTTCCCCAGGATGTAAACACTCCTGTCTGCCTTTCACGGGAAGCCCAAGCTAGCTACTGTCCTACATCCTTATAAATAATCCAGTTGCAATTACTGAAAATGCTTTATTAAAGCTAAATCTAAAAGCTTGTGTGTGTGCTTGCAATGCATCATCTTCTTTACTTAGCCCTGAAAATCACAACAATTATTTGGCAGAATAAATCAACTCATGAGGTGAGGGATGTCACTGATCATCCCTGAGGGGAAGCTGAACCATGGCTGGATGTAGTTACAGAGCTGTGGGGTTTGGAATTGGCCATTTTCAGGGCTGAGGATTTTAGGAAAAGGTGAAACTTTACTGCAATGACAGTTAAAAAGAAATTGCCAGGCTATGGCTTATGTTTCTGCATTGATTGATACTTGGTAGACTCTACATCAGTTTGAAGCATGCTCTGAAACAAATGTGGTTCCTCTCTCCAGCGAAATTAATGTGATCAAATATTGCCCCAGTCTCCTACCTGAGGAGAAATTACTTTTGATGCTAGATTTCATTTTCCAAAACTGATTTATGTCTTGGTAGGCTAATAACTTCAGTAAGGCGTGTAATCCTTTATTGCAGAATTGCACTGGGTGAGCTGAAAGTTTGGAGGGGAAAAGAGCAGGAGCCGTTGGGTCTGTCCTGGAGATGAGGAGAAGGTGTGGATTCAGATGTTTCATTAGCTGGAATGCACGTTCTGGCACCATTTTAGGAGTTATTCTTATAAATGTCATGGAATCATAGAATAGTTTGGATTGGAAAGGACCTTAAAGCCCATCAGGTTCCAACCCCTGCCATGGCAGGGACATCTTCCACTGTCCCAGGTTGCTCCAAGCCGTGTCCAGCCTGGCCTTGGACACTTCCAGGGATGGAGCAGCCACAGCTTCTCTGGGAAGGAGAAGTCATAATTAATTTTTGTGGAGGCTGGTTGATGTTATGAGGTTTTCATTCCCCTGGTTTTTAAATCTCCGTGTTAATAGAGAAACTTCTCTCCTGGCTGCTTCACCCTTTCCCTTGCATATTGGCTTTTCCTTTCCGTTGGATATGTTGTGCTTTTTTCATAGTTTTTAATTTTTTCTTCCCCTCTTCCCAATCCTTTTGAGAAGATGGAGACAGGACAGCTGGGAACTGTTACCCTCTCTCTTCTGCTGTTGGCTCTGGCTTCAGTGAGCAGGGCTAAGGGATAATTGACAGTCAGGGGCCGGGATGGGAACAGGTAAGGAATTTTCCTACAGCATCTGTTGGGTCAGGATGTCTTGATGTACTCTGGCAGCATCAAACTTGGCTTTTTAATAAACACACAGCCCTAGAAAGCTCTTTGAGTTCGTAGTGCCTCCATCTCAGCTAGTCCCTGTAGGAGTGTTTACGCCTAAATAGTGCCTCCTAAATGCAATTTTTTTTCAGAAGATCTTACTGCATAGCAATATTTTAAATTTAAATTTACCAGTGACATTCTGCACTAATTCACACGCTTACCATGTCCTAGTAAAATTGTTCAAATAAAAAGTTCCTGTGACCCCTTCTCTCATTAAAAATTAAACACCATTGGCTTATTGAATTACTGTTCTCCCTCTCACATGCTTGTCTGCCAAGGCCAGTTTTGACATCAAAATGCTGCTTCAAGTGTTTTATCTGCTCTGGATCCCCAAAAGGGCTACAGAAAGTTCAGTACTGGGGGGTACCCAAGCGTGGGAAGTCCCTTTTCCCAAGGCTGGGCTGCTTAGTGCTTTCAGTCTTGGAATCATGAGCTAATTAGGGGGCTGGAAAAACAGGAGCAAGTCCTTTTGTTCTTTCCTTTTGGTATCTGAAAAAGGATGCAAAAGTTGGGATCTTGCAATTCATATCTGTGCTGAAAAAATCTAGGATTTTGGAAAGACTGGGGAAAGGTGGTCATCTTGTGTCAATTTCCTTGGAGAACTGGTTAGCAGACAGAGGATCATTATTTGGGGAAGTAAAATATCCGCATCAAGCCAGAACAGATCTAACTATTGAAACAATGTTGCATTTCTTCTTTTCAAGTGCCCTGGATGGTCTCATTTTGAATGAAGCCTATTTTGTCTTGGATTGGAAGTGGTGTTTTCCCAGTGGGTTTGAGTCTCTGCTTAAAAAAAAAAATAATGTCTGTGTCTTGTGGCATAAATAAAAGTAGATGGGTCATTCTGTTCTGGAAAAAAGCCCCAAGTATTTCTGTTGTCCAAGGATGTTAATGTAACCTCTGAAAGTAACTGTAGAGCTGTTCTGAGCAAGAATTTAAGGTAAGGCTGGCTTATCTCTTGGGAACAAAAACATGATCTACAGATTCATTGTAGCTGCAGTGCCGGAACATCATGATAACTCCAAAATAATGAAAAGAAGCAAACATAAAAGTTAAGTGTTTGGGGTTTTTTTTATCCTCTGGGCTACTTTGTATCCTATAAAAACATAATCTTTTGTTATAGTAAATCATTCAGAAATTGGGATTGTTTCTTATTGTGAGCTGTAATCGCATCAGCTGATGAGAGTTTTATACTTGATCTCAGTTTTATTCCTTGCCCTACTGCAGATTGTGCTGTTGAGCTTTTCATTGCAGCACAGGGCAAGATGCTTATTTTTAATCTTTCTAAAAGTGAGCATCAGCTTTCTCAAGTGATCTTGACTTCAATGCCTGGAGTTTTTAACCAAACATACCAAATACCATGGCACTTTTGTTTTAAAAAAAAGAAAATTGTGAAAGGTTGTAAAAATTGCAGATGGAAAATTCAGCTTCCAAAGGGATTTTTTTAATTGCTCTGAGATAAGGATGTTCTTTATTTTGGGGCTGTGGTGAGAACTACTGCTTTCAGCTCTCTCAGGCAACTGCTACCAACTGAGCACTATGTGGGTGAAGGTCCCAGCACAATCAAGGATGGAGATTGCTTGGATAAAGCGGATAATTTAGTGTTTCTTAAGGCTCAGGCAGAGTAAACATTTATGCAGTACTAAAGCCAACAATCTGAAGTGTAAAAAATCTCTTAAGCTCACAAGTAAATGCTGTGGGGCTAAATTTTCATTTTGGTTGATTAAATGATGCTGGCACTACTTCCCTTATCCAGTATGTGTTAGGAATATAAAGCTTTAATTAGGACGGGGAACCCAAGAAAGGGCAAGGATAGGTTCTTGGGGAAAGTAACACATGCAGATTTTCCTCTGCATGTGGAACAGAAATTCATCCCTGAAGATGAAATCGTAACATCAGGTTTGCATAGAGTGGAAGTAATTTTAAATTTGAAATGAGTTGTTTTTCATAACCATCTCCTTGTTGTTCAGAGCTGAAGAAGTCTGGAGAATCAGCGCTGTTAGCTGGGTGCGTTCCATTAAAACTTGAATTTTAAACCTATTTATTCCAAAAGGAATAAACAAAGCCATAATGCCAATTTTAATTGGAGCGCTGATGAATATCAAATGGATGCTGTTGGGATGGATTCGCTGTGGGCACTGGAATTTGTGGTGTTTGCCCAAAAACCAGGGTGGGGATGGACAGACAACCTGTGGCTTTGCCACCTCTGTCGCCTCCTGCTGCTCCATCCCACTGCCCTTGTTCCAGGACTGGGCAAAACTCGTAATCTGATAGAAAAAAAACACTGATGAGGGATGAGTTAATGATTTTTCATTACTTGGTTGTGCTGTGAAGTCTTCAGGTGCTTTTCCATCACCTCTTGCCTTAAAAGATACTGAGCTCCAGCACTCAGAATTACCTGCTGAATATTTTGTCTTCTCTCCCTCTTCTTCTGTTCCCTTCCCAAATTCCACATCATCCCGTTGTGGAATCCTGAGCTGCAGAAGGCTCTGATGTATCCAGCTCTTTGCAGCTGGAATGGCCTGATACACCACACACGAGACGTGTTTGCACAAACAGCTCCCAGGATCCTCATTTTTGGAAGCTGATGGATTAGCAGAACAGTGTGGTGGCATCCTGTGTTGCAGAAGCAAATAGAAACCAATAGGTGTGACTTTATTTTTGTATTGTGGTTATTGGCTGAGTGGGAATATGTGAGTAGAATGGCAAGAATGGGGAATGAAAGGACAAATTAGGCTTCTACTTCTCTGCTCTATGTTTTTTGGGGAATTCTTTACAATTCTGTTCCCAATTTTAAAGCTGACCTTGTGATCGAAAAAATTGAATTTACCTCAGAAATAAAACCTTTATTTCATGAAAACATGCAGCAAATTTTCTTTTCAAAGGCAGCATTTACCCTTCGCCTTCAATCCT
This sequence comes from Dasyornis broadbenti, assembly GCA_013397935.1. Classification (NCBI taxonomy): domain Eukaryota; kingdom Metazoa; phylum Chordata; class Aves; order Passeriformes; family Dasyornithidae; genus Dasyornis; species Dasyornis broadbenti. Next base: position 2,444,920 of record VZRN01000794.1, on the reverse strand, counting down.
GCAAGCCAACAAAATTGCTTTGCCTCCTGCAGCTGGTGTGTGATCAGGTGGTGATTCTGTGGTTCCTTTTTCTCCGTTGTAATTATGCTTAGATTTGTAGCTCTGCTTTCCCATTTGTCTCTGTTCTGTTGTGCGTGTAATGGGGTATGGATTGTATTTTATAAGTTTTGACACTTTGAAACTTGCACTGTACTTACAGTTGAATATAAATGTTTTGCTCCAGGCTAGCTAAAAAAAGTTATTTAAAACCAGTAGGGTTTTCTTAGGGAAATTTAAAATGCTGGGGTTGAGTTTTATTTGATAGGTTTCCGTGTTATTTGGTTTAATTTGTCTTTTAAAATCCAGCTGTGACTTTCCCTCTGGCCAGATGCCTCTTACTTGCTGTAGTGGCTTGTTGGATCTACCTGCATCTTCCATGCCTTGGAACTTGAGAGGGAGTCTGCAGATATTACATGGGATCAATGGAATGGTTTGGGTTGGATGGGGCCTTAAAGATCATCCAGTTCCAACTCCTTGCTGTGGGCAGGGACACCTTCCACTAGACCAGGTTGCTCCAAGACTCATCCAGCCTGGCCCTGAACATTTGCTGAGATGGGGAGTCCACAGCCTCTGTGGGAAGGTGTGATTCCCTCCAGATGAGGGTTCTGGGCAATGGCTGAGGAATTGGAATAAGGCTGATAAGTAGTTAGATGTGACAGCCAGCTGTGTGCCAATGCCTAACACTCCTAGGTATTTAATCTGCTCATTAGGCATATTGCAACTTTCAAAACAGGTAATAAACACCCATGATAGTTATTCTGTGTAACTTTTACTGGTTTAGGAGAGGCAACAACTGAAAACTTGGTGTTATTTTCCTAAAGCAGTGTTCTCATTTGCCAGGATGTTCCGGCTGCGGTTCCTCCCCGTGGCCGCGGGGCTCTCGGCTGTGTCGCGGCGGTACCATGGGACAGCCCAGCACCCCGGGACCCGGCGTAGGCTCGTGGCGGCAGCTTTCCTCGGGACCACTGCAGCCACAGCAAGTGCCAGATTTCTTTGGCAGAGGTAATGTATGGGTATCTAATTTCTTTTCTGCCCCTGGTAAGTACCTGCAGATGGGATTAAGAGCTGCAGGAGACTTGGCAAAGCGTTCCTGCTTGTCCCGCTTGTGCTGCATGGAAGGAATGGCTGTGGATGATTGATTCCCTGAGGAGCTGCTTTGCTGCTGGGTGTAGTCAGGGGTGTGACAAAGCTCGGGGCTGAGGTGTTGTCTCACACAGGCTCTTTGATGGGGTTTCCTGCCTGGTTTCCTGCCTGCCTGGTGGTTTGTGGTGTTGTGAAGAGAGAAACCTTCACTTTCACAGCTTCTGACTGCAACGGCACATCCAGCCAGGGTTTACTCTTCTGGTTTTTTGTGTGCTGGCTGCTTCATGTATAAAATGCAGGAGACAGTCCATCATTTGGTGGGAAGGTGGCAGCACACAGGATTTATGTAGATTTTAAGGGTCAGAGTTTGAGGATACCTTATGAGTCAGGAGGCTCGAAGATTGTTTCCATAACTGTGTGGAGAAAGGGGATGTTTGGGATTTCCTGATGTGACACTTGCTGAAGCCTGGGCTGTGCCATGTCTGAAGTAAAACAGGGACTCCCTTCTCTTTCCTCATGTGGGAGCAGCATGGCACCAGCAGTGTCATTCAAGCAAGTGACTGCAATTAGAGACTAAAAATAAAGTATTTGCTGAAAGCCTGCGCACTTTTCATTCTAATATTCAGGTAATTTATTGCTGGCTTTCTGCTCACCTGTGGCTAGAAGACTCTAGTTTTAATGCAGCGGTAGAAAGGTGATGGGAATTGTTCTGGCTGTTCCTTAGAGCTGTCAAACCTGGCTCTCTGCTCAGAGGAGTTGCTTGGGTAGAGGAAGAACACAGTGATCCAGCACAGTGTCGTTTTATGCTGCATTGTGCTAATGATTTGAGCTGGTGCAGTCAGTGCCTCTTTATCCCCAGAATGCCTCTGAGGGAATGGCCAGGATAACACCCCTTTTCCAGCAGGGAAGTCAATGGGGATTTTCCACTTAAAAACCTTGTCCTCAGAGTGATCATAAAGTAGGTAGGACATTGTGTCCTACGTAAAGCTGTCCTAGAGACATGGAGTTGATATCTCCCTCCTGTAGCAGGTTCCTCTGCTTTTAAAACCAGCTGAATTTTCAGTTGTTGGTGTTGCTTTTATCAGGAGGATAGTGCTTGTGATATGTGGAGTGCTGGGTCAGGGGTGTTTTCAGAGAGGGATTTTTGGCTCAGGGAGTACTCCAAGGCCCTTGGGCATCTTGCTCAGCTGAGAGTGCTGATAGAAATCAAAGGAGACCCAGCTCTCATCAATCTGGAGAGGCTGACTTGCTGCTATTACTTGTTTTGCCTTTCCTTGCTCTATCTCCTTCGTCTTTTATAAATTTATAAAGCACTAAATAGAATTGTACAGATTTTCCAGCATTCCTTTCCTATCTGAGCCATGAAATAAATCCTCAATGCCAGCAACTGTAAAATAAAAGTGCACCCAAGTTTGTGATATTAATTTAATTACTTGGCATAAACCTGCTGAATAAAACAAGCAACAAAACTGATACATTTGATGTAGAAAATTCTTCATACTGACATCTGCGGAAGTTTTAAATGGACTTTCAAGTGAGCATTTTAGCCTTGTTTAAAGAAATAAGGGATGAAGTGTAAATTTCCTTTGTCTTTTCCCAATGTGTAAATTAAGTGATCAGTAGACTTGAGGTATGGGAGTAGGTGAATACAGAATGTTTGTAACGACATCCTGAGTTAGTCAGGTAGTTACATCCTGAGCTAGTACAGGAAGTAGCAGTAAGTGGAATTAATTAGTTCTAACAGGTAAATATGTAAGTATTTCTTTACAATTAAGGCATTAAAGATATAACAGGCCAGATCAAGAAGCAGTTGAAAATTAAGTTTCTTGGGCTACATAAGTAGAAGATGGTGATGGTGTGAAGAAAGACAGGAGTTCTCAGGTGGAGACTGTCAGATGCAGCCTGAAACCAGAGTGTTTCAGATGGATCCTGCTGGATGTGCTGTGAGCAGCAGCAGAAGCCAGCGCTGGGGTAAGGAAGCCCATGCAAAGGTAGAGAGAAATCAAGGAGTGAAAAGATATATGTGGAAAAATCCCATTCTTGTGTGCTGCAAGATAGACTTAATTGTGTGTTCCTAAGATGGGAGGTGGAATGGTGGGATCTTTCTTTGGTCCACTGCAGGTAAGTGTTGGTCTTTTTGCCTTCCCTGTCCTCCAGGAAGTCCTGCTGCCTGCTTTTGGGGAAATGTGTCTCCTCTAAATTATTATACAACAGGAGTAGCTAATGCTGATCGGTTTTCCTGTGGTGAAGAATACTTGAGCAGTACAAATAGCTGAGCTTAGAAGACTAATGAAGTTTACCCTTTCTCAGCAATAACTTAAACTCTGAGGATTTCCAGCTGGCAAGAGAAGCAATTAAGTATCTGGGCCTTGGCATAATGAACTGAATTAATTGAAATTAATCTTGGTGCAGTCATTGGCTACTCTAAATGAGGCACTAATATATGAGAAGTACTAAACCTCACAGTTTGTGGCAAGCTTAATGTTTATAAAAAATATTCTGTAACTGATACTGATGTAAAACTTGTTCTCTGTAGTTCCTGATACCCACTTGGAGTGTTAGGAAATGGCTGCAGACCTGTTCATGTCATAACCCTTCCTGACTGAATCTATGAGCATCTGAAAGCATTTGAATTGGCATTTTGGTGCTGAAGCTTGTTAATCAATCTAGTATTGAGTGAAGTAAGGGACCAAAGGTACCTTTGGGGGCACAGAGGGACCTCTGTAAGCAGAGTGTTACCAGTGCTCTTCCTGACGGACTGAAAATAGTTAATGCTTAATTTCTTATCCTTTCGTGAATAAATTAGTGGTAAGAATAAGGGCAAGACACCTGTGTTGCTCTGGAAAGTGCTGCCTCCAGCTCTGGGATCCTTAACATAAGACAGACACGGACCTTGTTGTTGGGGTGAGTCCAGAGGAGGCTACTAAGATGCTCCAAGGACTGCAACCTCTCTACTCTGGAGCCAGGCTGGGAGAGCTGGGGCTGGATAAGAAAAGGGTCCAGGGAGACCTTAGAGCTATTTCCAGTGCCTAAAGGGGCTCCAGGAGAGCTGGAGAGGGACTTGGAACAAGGGCTGGAGGGATGGGACAAGGATAAATAGCTTCCCACTGCCAGAGTGGGTTAGATGGGATATTAGGAAGGAATTGTTCCCTGGGAGGGTGGGGAGGCCCTGGCACAGGGTGCTCAGAGAAGCTGTGGCTGCCCCGGCATCCCTGGAAGTTTTCCAGGCCGGGCTGGACAGGGCTTGGAGCAGCCTGGGATAGTGGAAGGTGTCCCTGCCCATGGCAAGGGGTAGAACTGGAGGAGCTTTAAGATTCCTTTCAACTCAAACTGTTTTGGGATTCTATAACTCTGTTTAAGAATGCATTGATTTTTTTTTTCACCAGTGTCCTGGGGGCTTTGGAGTAATTTGCTTAGAATACATTTTTAATGGGAGAACTGCTGGAAATATCTTATGCCAGCTGAAAGGGAGACTTTTTAAAAATCTTTTTTTCTAGTAAAACAAAGGAAACCACATAAATCATAGTCAAGAGGGGAGAAACTTGTTTTATAGCTATAGATGTGTCAGGTACAACTTAACCTGATGTAGGGGAGAAAAAAAATGAAAAATTGTAGGTATTATCCATGTGAGATTATTTTTATTTTTAGAGCTCTGCTGTGTTTACATGTTGAGGAAAGGGAGCAAGATGGTCCTTCAGGTCCCTTCCAACCCAAACCATTTTGTGGTTCTATGATTTTTTTAATTCTTTGTGAGAGGTGACACGCTCAAGAGATTTTCCTTGGGATTGCTGTGCTGAGGATTTTTTTCCTAAGGCTTCAAGACACATTGACCTGGGAATGGTGTCTTGAAAGAACACTGTATTCTCTTCGGTGGCTTTTGTTTTCTTACTGTTTTTTTTTTTTACCATGGATGTTGGGGAAAGAAAGAATCAGATGCTGGGGGCACAGTCCTGTACCCCACTGTGGTGAGCTCTGTTTGGAAGTGAAAGCAGCATCTCCTGGTTAAGAAATACCAGATTTATAGCTCCCAATGATATTGGGGTAATGTCAGGATGCTGCAGCATGTGTCATTAGGGTGACTGCCTTTGTGCAGTTCTTGTCACAAATTCATTGTGCCGATTTATGTCAGTGTTGAGTGCGTGAAAGATGAGGGAGGCAAAGTAGTAAAGAGCCCAGTGAGTGGGGTGACACCCTGAAAAATTGGGTTGTGGCTCTTCATCATCTCTGCTGAATTTCTTATTAAAGCTTCAGGTAGCTAATTTAGTCACCAAATACGGTTGAGCTGAGGATGTGACAGAGCTCCTCGCTACAAGTTCTCCTGATCCCTGGAGGTTGCCTGTTTTTATGAATGTCGTGTCCAAACTTGCTTTTGCATTTCTGCATGAAAGCTCTGAAGTCTTAAGTGGCTTTTAATTTCACTGGGATGTCTCCAGATGTTTACGTACAGGGAGAATGGCAACTCTTAGTCAGCTGAGGAACACGTGTGTCAGGCAGGATTCCTCCCTCCTGCTTCTGGTTTGGTGGCAGCATCTTTGACTCTTGAGTGCCCAACTCGTTGTTAGATCTCTTATGTTTCCTTCTGAGACCGAACAGCAACTGATAGCTGAGTACTTCGCTACTGCCTTCAGGATGAGAATAACTGAGCACTGTTATCTCTGGCACAAAGCTTTGTGATTTTATTTCATGCTGTTCTGCTTCTGTCATTCAGAGAAGAAAAATACTTTCAAGTGAGGGGCTGGGATTTATTGGAAGACCTGCGACTTGGAGCGTTGTGCCAATGCCTAGTGTGATTTCCAGGATCCTTCCTAGATGCATATCCTATGGTTTCATGTGTTTGGCTCTCTTAAAGAATCATTCCCTATAGGAGAATTTATCATTGCAGGCCTCTGGTAGCTCAGTCTTCTTGGGGCGGATGAGGAACCTGATCTTACACTTGATTGTTGGCTTTCTGCAAGGATTCAAAGAATGTATTGCTGAGTGGGTGGGAAACAGTCTTTGATTCAAATTCAGTTCACTGGAGGGTGAAAAGTAGCCAGAAGAGTCCAGGATGGTTGAAGCATGGCAGTAGGATTCAGGATCCAGGGCAGGCACACTCCATGGAGAGAGGCTGGTGGCTGGTCTTGGCACACGGTGAAGGGAGGCTTTGTATTTTCGTTTCCCTTTTGTGCAGAAGCTGCAGCACCAGGAATTCCATTGGCAAGTCAGCCTCATCAAAGAAGGGAGGGGAGAGTCTTCACTTGCTGAGGGAAGCCCAGCAGGGTGGATATTTCAGGAGCTAAGGGCTTTTTTTTTTTCCAGCCATTCTCTGACATCTGCATTGAAAGGCTTTTTTTTGTGTGTGTGGGCTGAGTATGGAAGTTGCAGTTGTTGGAAGCCAAGGATTTCAGCAGAGGGTGGTAAAATACACAGAGGAGAAGGTGTACATAGAAAGCTGCTCCTTCAATGGTTAATTCAGTGAGCAGTTTGGCCTGTGGCCTGGAGGTGAGCTGTTTAAAACCTTGCTTGAGAAGTAGCCTACAGACTCTGCCTTTCTCCTCAGAGCTCATTTTCCTGGATGCTGGAATGGTGATTTGACTGTGGAGCAGAGTTAATTACCTGGATAAACCAGAAAAAAAGCCAACTGTACTCAGACAGCTTCTGTCTATGTCGCTGGAGCAACTGACTTGACAGCCTGATGGATTGAAGGAATGCGTGGGATGTGCTGAAAATGTTTGATTTTTCAATTTCATCTATCCCTTCCCTGGGCTGCTAGCTGTCAGTTAAGCATTACAGGAGCAAATCTTTCCTGATCCAGCTATTCTCCAGCATGTTTCTTGTGGAATAGCTTAGTTGTGGAGATAAGCAATTGATTTCCTATTGCTTCTCTGTCCCCTTTTCCCAAGAGATTTCCTGAGAGCTACTTCAGATGGGGGTCCTGCCTGCACAAGGGCTTTCCATGTCAGTGCTGCTGGTGTAGCTTCAGCTGGTAACTGCATATTCCAGCCAAACCCACAGCTCCTCAAGGATGTGCCAGTGCTGGCTAAACTTTCAGGAGAGTCTTCAGGAGAGGTCCCAGCATGGACTTCATGCTCCAGGAGAGATCAGCTGCTGGACTGTTGCAGGGAAATAACTTCCCTATCTTGAGATGCTTGTGGAGAACCCAGGTTTGAACCCTGTCTCTGAAAGTTTGGTTCAGTGGAGGTCTTAAAGATGGTGCTTTCCTGTAAGACTTCCAGATATATATTGGCAAATTGAGACTCAGGGTCTTTTCAGCATGGAAGATGTGTAAAACTCCATTTTTATGTGAAAAAGCAGGATTAATACTGCTCTTCACTGAGCACTTGTGTATTTTATTACATCAGACCCCTGTGATGGAGCTGTGTTCTGTCCCACTGTGGACTAGAAATCTCTGAACCGCTATATGAGCTGGTCCCCTCCAACCTAAATCATTCCATAAATAATGAAGTGCTTTTTTTCCCCACCAGTACTGTGGAAGCTTTGCAGTTCTTTAGCCCATTCCTGTCTGTCTTGTACTGCGACTGTCAGTGAATTATTGGATGCTGATAAGGAGTGAATTGTCTTTTATTTTGGTAGCATTTGAATTAATTGATGGAGCACCTACCCTCATTTCCCCTTCTTGGAACCTGATGTGCTGAGATTGCTGTAAGCTGTGGAAGGTGTCCCTGCCCATGGCAGGGGATTGGAATGAGAGGATCTTTAAGGCCCTTTCCAAACCAAATCATTCCATGATTCTATGATTTCTGGGGAGACAGACACAGACTCTCTTCTGTTAATGTTACATACCACATCTATGTTTTCTAGGAAACTGGTAGGATGAAATATGTGTAGCCTTTTGTTTAGAGCTTGGGAGACTTCAAAAATCTTAGTTTGTTTTCGTTTTTCCCCCAAGGCAGCCCTTTTAAAACAAACTCACACAGCTGTAAATGGCCACGTTCATAGTTCCAGGCAGTACCAAAGGGGCCAAGGAGCAGCACCTGTGTGTAAGCCCCAGACCCTGTGATTAGTCCAAAATAAATCACCAGGAATGCAAAGCAAAGGCAGATTTGCTTAAATTATGGGCAGCCTGGGATGTTGCCCTGAGCTGTTTGAGTCCTTTAGAAAGAGAAATAATTTTGTCAAACCGCTGGCTTTGTTGCTTGTGACATGTTAACGGATCCTCAGAGATTATAATTTCACTGATGTTAATGTGGTCTGAGCTCTATCTGATTCTAAACTGCTTTACAAGTAAAGCATGGGAAATCCAGAGCATTGTTTGGCTTAGGGATTTATCCTGCTTTTTATTTAATCATCCCATTGCCAGTCGCAGTTCTGCGAGTTGCTCCTGACTCTGAGTGATTTGAAATGTTGAGTCTTGGTCTATGAACAGAGTTGCCTGAAGATCTTTGTATTTGAACAGCAAGGGAAAAGAGGTCCGGTGCTCTACCATAGTTTTATTTTCACCTTGAGGATAAACAACTCCAGTTTTGTTGTCAGAAATCCTGCAGCACTGGTGTTTAGAAGAGTTATTGGTGGAAGAAGGGGATAAAACAGCCTGTCAGCTGCTGGAGATAGAAAATAAATCATCTGAGCTGAAACAAAAAGGTGATTCGTCCTGAATCCTGCAGTGCTGATGATAAAACACATTTCTGTCACTTTATATATCTTTTTGGAGAAGCAGAGGTGGAATTTAGTGCTAGAAGAGGTATGATAGGCCCTTCTCCCAGTGTTTCTTGCATGTCTAGTTTTTGGGAGAGAGTGTGATAATTCCCTGACTGATTTGCTCTGGTGTTCTCGGACTGGGAAAACTTACTGTGACCACAAGTCCGGTTTTGGTGTGGGGTGGAAATCTGAATACAACACGGGAGAGCACACTCCATTCCCAGTCGCTTCCATGGTCGCTTCTTTGCTTTTGCTTTGCAGCCCTCCCCACTGAACTGTAACCACTGTTTCACTCGGGTAGAGCCTGGCAGAACCATTTTGTTGCAGCCTTAGCACCACTCAGTCACTTCTAAACAGGTGTTTTCTTTTCCCCGATACAGGGCTTATGCAGAAGACTCGTCCTCTGTTAGACATGGCACGAGGGCAGAGCCAGGGGAGAAGATGAAGCACGAGGAGGAGGATGAGGAGAGCAGCAGCAGCAGTGAGGGCAGGAGGGCAGTGGCATCGGGCGAGGAGGAGGCGCCGCCGGAAGGGAAGAAGAAGAAGCGTTCTGGGTTCAGGGACCGCAAGGTACCAAACTTGGGTGTGTTCTCTTGCAAGAGAGAAAACTTGCTCTGTACCTGTCTTTATTTTCTAAGGGACTTTACAGTTTTGGGAGCCTACTTTCTTGGCATGTTACCATGAGTTTCTGTAGGTTGAAATGTCCGTATCCGTATTTGGAAAGCACGGGACACTGATCCTGTGAAATGGAGACCTTTTCCCACCTCCACTTGGATGTCCAAGATCATCAAACCTTCTGCACTGATGGCTTTTAGGATGGTGCATGCAAAGCAGGGAATTGGTGCCAAAGCTTTTAAATCATCTGGGACATTTAGAATGTGTGTCTCTGAGTCCATCCCTCTGCCTGTGAGTATACCCAGTGTGTGGGAAGACGTAGAGGATGAATGTGGAAGGGAGGGTTATAGGAATGATGCACTTTAATTCTTCATTTAATTATTCTGTCCAAATGTAGTTGTTGAAATACAGCCTCAGTCCCTCTCCTGATGCTTATGGCTATTGCATTTTCAGATCAGACACATTTTTAAGAGGAGGAAAACTTGAGTAATAAACTGTATTGTCAGCTTGTGACCTGCCTACACTCTTGAGCAATTCCAAGAGCTTTGGGCTCCTCAGAACTCTGGCAACTGGCTTGGCACTATCTGAAACCACTGTTATTAAAGGATGTGTAATTTGGTCTGACAGAGTCCTGTAACTGGGAGCTGGCAGACAGCAGTATTTTATTTTTTAAGCCCATCTGGATGTCAGTTTTACAGAGCTGCGTTGGATGATGTAATATCTTTGCAGCTCCAAAGAGGAGAAGGGAGTTGTGAGGAGCATCTACTCACATTCTTTATCATTTGCTTCTGATAATTATTTTTAAGCCTGTGTTCTGGAGGTTGCATCTCATTAGCTGTTAAATTGTGGATGGTCATATATAGTGGCTTTACAGCTTCTCATGAAAAATTAAGAGCTGTTTCCGTTGAAGTTGCTGAATCATTTCAGCTCCTGGTTAGAATAGATTACACGACTTGAGATTTCAAGTGCCTCGTGATACTTGGGGCTCCAAACTCTTTCCTGTTGTGACATGTTGGTGGCAGCTCAGTGACGTTATCTAGTAAGATACTGTGCTGAGACGTTCAGAATCATCCAGGAATGTGCGTTCTTGGAAGCTGCTAATTTTCATGGCATCTGGGTGTGAGGTGCTCTGACAACTTCAACTCTTGCCAGTACCACTCAAGAAAAGCAGGTTATTGTTTTTTTCCAGTGTCAGCAGATGGAGGCAGGTTGCAAAGAGCAAACCACAGTCCACCTTCATCCACATTCTTACCTTTGAATACAATGAGGGTAAAGAATTTGTTTTGTTTTGCGCCTGATGTGGCTGCTGGCTGGGGAAGCCAGAGGAAGTTTTTTTGCAGGCAAGGACTATTGTTCCAGTTGTTAGAGATGTGCCTGTCTTGACCAGCTCTTTCCTTCCCAAACTAGGCAGGGAGGAATATGGCCATGCTTTCCAAATAAGACACAAGCCAGGTGTGCCCAAAAGATGGGAATGCTGTGTGGCCTGGATCGCTTCTCATCCCAGTCTGCCCTCCTTTGGCAGCAGGAACTTGGGAGCACCAATTTCCTTGGGAGCAGCCCTGTTTAAAACATCCCTCATCTTTTCGCCAACACAAGCCTTTTCTCTGCAGCCTGGAGACAGAATGCACCTTGTGTGGCCTGAATGCCAATGTTGCACAAGCTCCATTAAATGCAGGATGTGCCAGGGATTCTCCCGGGTGCCTGTTCCGTGTTTGAGCGGCTCCGCTGTGGGCTCGGTGTTTGATCAGCAGTTGCTGTGGTGAGTCACCTCGGGGAGCTGTGTTTGAATGTGGCCAGCTCAGATGACAGGGGAAGGTGTGCCTCTGCTCCTGACTCTAAGTCAGGGCTGCTCCCAGGATGTGCTGCTCCCCTAATTGTGTTGCACCTTGGGGATTCTTGACTCTTCTATGTGTTTAAAAAAAAAAAAACCCCAACAAACACCACCATCTAAAGCAAAATCCCTTCCCAGCTCTTCCCATAATTAATTGAAAATAGTGTGGGATTTTCCTTGTGAAAAAATTAAGCCTAATTGAAGTGTTTAACACTTGTTTGTTATCCTAATGTTGCTTTTAATGAAGTTGATGATTAGTGGTGAAGCAATAAATTAAGTTTGATGTTGCTATTTTTAGATAGTGATCCAGTGAGTGGGAAGGTGAAGTACAAACCACTCTCAGGTATTGGGATTGTGTGTGGATGGTTCCCAAGCACGTGTTGTCTGTGCAGGGTGTAGGTCCTGGGTATGTAGGGTAGAAAATGAAAAAAATTACTTGAGTGCCTGTATAGTTTGAAGGCTAATGAGCTGTAATACATGATGGGGGCGGGCTGATGTGTTAATTAACTTGCTAAAAGTGTTTGCAGGCAGCAGTAGGGCTGACTTATCAAGATGTACCAGCAGTGTTTGGGTCCTGCAGGTATCTTGCCTTGGGATGTTAGTCCTGCTGAGCCTTCATTTGGGTGTGTGTCACAGGAGGAAACACAAAGAAAATGAGTCGTAATTAATTTACCCTGTTAAGATGTGTGCTGTTGCATGGTCAGGGAGGCCCCGGAGATGCTCTGGAAGTGCATTGAGGTGTTAATTTAGAGCTTTATTTTCATGTCAGCATAGGATTTACGGTTTTCTTCTTTTAACCTGAGGCTTAGCATAAACATTGACAGTCTCAACAGCATCTTCTCTCTTGTAGAGCAGTAGGGATTACTTCCTTGTCTTTCTCCTCCAGTACACGCTCTACTAATAAATGCAAAAACGGGATTTTTCCTTTTGGGTCTCATCTTTTTGGAGGTGCCTGATTATGTGAGGCTGCAGTTCTCGGGGCAAGATAAGAATTTTAGCTGGTCTTCCTTGCATTGAGAACTGGTGTGTACTGGGGAAAGGTGAGCGATCAGGAGAGGAGACACTTGCCTGGCATGATTTTCTGTCCAGGCTGCTTTGAAGCAGTGCAAAACCCTCTCACAAATGGTGGTGTGTGCACCCAAATACACGGGCTCTTATATCCACATTTGTGTAGTGGGATCAGGGCACTCCTGTTATCACCCACTTGATAAAAAGCACCCAGTCTTGAACTAAGTATGTTTTTTCCCCCCGGTTCCAAGATCTTGGCTGCTCCATTCTTGACCTAGCTTCATGTTGCACACAGCTTTGCAGTCAGAGGGATGGGCTGTTACATTTGTCAGTTTTTGCCAGTTGATTAGCTCATTAGCAAGAATGATGTCGTTGTGAGTTCAGCTGCAGGCAAAAAGGCAGAAGTGGGGCTACATTTGCTCCCTTCTTGTAGGGACACTTGTGGAAGAAGCGGGATTTCAGTTGTGATGAAAGCAGCGATTTCAGTTGTGATGAATGCAGCCTGTGAGATGCTAAAAAGCAGTTTAGATTCTACTTTTTTGGTCTAGATTGTGCGGTTTTGTGATGCAAGCTGAGACTGAAGCTGTGGTTTTGAGCCCATGTTGTTAGTAAGCTGTTGTTGCTTTGGAAGTAATACTCTAAATGCTTTAAACATGAAGAGAAAAGCACCTGACAGTTGCATCTTAGCAAGGGCTTAAAATGGATACAGAGGGAAGAGCCATTGTGAATATGATGTGAAATGTGATAAAATGCAACATGGTTTTACTGGCAGAAATGTCAGGGCTCCTGTCTTCGGTGCAGCAGTGGGGTTGTTGAGTTGTGCCTAGCTGGGTTGAGGGAAAGCATTTGATAGCGCCTTGCAAGAAATTTTTCCACAGGCTTGGAAAATTTGGCTAATGAGGTTTTTTAGGTAGAAAGCAGGCTGTGTTGAAGGGTTGCCATGGATGGAGAGAGCTGGTCGTGGTCTGTGGTGTTTGTTCTTGGCTCCATTCTAGGGTTTCTTACTGTTCCTGGGTTTATTTGTCTTGCTTGAAGGTGAAAATACCGGGCTGTTTCTGGCTGATTAAGCTGGGTGGGGTGTTATTCATGAGATCAGGTCGGGCAGGAGTGAGATATGGGCCTGCACCCGTAAGTGTAAAGATCACTTTGGTATAAAGATCTGCCTCCTGCCAGGTGGGAGCAGCAGACAAAGCCACAAAGAGGTGGGAAAGTGGGTGTCATCTTTTACTGCAACTTGGAACTTGGCAATAAAGCAATTGCCCGCATTCCAGTGCCCTTATCTGTGGAGAGCCTTGTAGACTGAAGCAGTAAAAGTGGGATTAGGTTTGTTGATTGTAGGTGCAAAGGGCCTGGGGACAAAAATTCTCCCCTGCAGGAGGGAGGGAACTGGTGGTTGATGCAAGGACACGTGAATTATGGAAAAGCTGTGGTGATGCAGGAACGAGCAGGGGAGAATGCTTTAGGTATTGTCATTATAGATCATGTCATCTGTGGTGAACTGCTTGAGATCTGAGCTGGGACAAATGTAGAGGAGGGAGGCTTTGTTTTACCAAAGCCTGGCTTGGGGGATTCAAAACATTTGGCTTGTTTTATCCTACAAATAAGAAAAGCTACAAGAGGGTGTTTTCTGTCTGATAAGCATCAGACTGAGGAAGTTATTCGAGTTTAAGGACAAGGCTGAACCAGGACCAAAGCCAGGAAAGATCTACAGCTGCCTTGGCAGTACCCTTGATCTTGCCTGTTCTCTTGCAGCACATCCTTGGTTGTTTTTTTTTTTCTCCTCCTGTGGCTCTTGGCCAGCTGCAGGTTTCAAGTACATTATGGACTATTAAACATGGCATATAGTGCAGGAATGAAAAGCTAAAGTAAGGAGAAAAGTTTTCTGTGCTAATACATGATGGAGTGTAAGTGTCTGTACTTTTTTCCACCCTTGTGGCCTTGTTGTAATTTTGTTTAGAAAAGCTTTCTGTTGTCTTTGATTAATTCCAGCTGCGTGTGGGGGAAAACTGATTCTAGGTACAAAAAATATCACTGCTGGCAGAGTTAGCAAGAGGCAGATTGGTTGGGGGAAGAGGACTGAGTTTCTGGGGAATTCTGCCAATGTGATTGAAAAGAGGGAAAAATGAGCTTGGGTGACTGAGCAACCAGCTGCAGCTCCAAGTGATTTTTTCCAATACTCTGCTTGAAAGTAAAAGTTTCTCCCAGCCTTCCAAGACTTTTCTTGTTTCATATATTAATCACAAATCAAACCCTTCAACACTGTGGTTAAAACGTTGAGCTGCTTTAGATTCACAAATGTGATGCCAGTGCTTTATGTAATGCTCATGTTTTTAAAGCACCTTCAGGGATTTTGTGAATTTGTTTTTCCTCTGCCATCATTAAGAGTCTAAATTTATTAATAATAAAGATTTTTAGTATTTGTTCTTAATCCTGGGACATCAGCAGCTGATATGTCCAACTTTTGTGGTTGTTCAAGCGGTTTTTGAAAGCAATAATGCCAAAAGAGTCAAGAGTTGTGTTGCTGCACACAGCTTGTCCTATGGCAAATCTCTTTGAGGACTGAGAGTCACTGTGGGAGAGGAACAGTTCACATCTAATTCTGGCTAAATTTCATTTCCAGGTGATGGAATATGAGAACAGGATCAGAGCCTACTCCACCCCAGACAAAATCTTCAGATACTTTGCCACTCTGAAGGTCATCAACGAGCACGGCGAGTCCGAGGTCTTCATGACCCCGCAGGATTTCGTGAGATCCATCACACCCAACGAGAAACAGCCGGAGAGTAAGTGGTGTGTGGGTGGTGATCAGGGAACTGATACTCCCCAGTCTCTGCTCACCTGGTCTTTAAACTTCCCAGCTTTAAGCCTGGGATTGCCAGGGTTAGGAAGCACCTCCTGAAACTCTGCTGCTCCAAGCCCAGAATTAGCCTGAGCACTTCCTTCCGTGAACCCTAAAATGCTGTTGCAGTGAAGCAGATCTGGCTGGTATGAGCCTTTGAAGAGCAGATGGGGATGCCTTTCTCCTATATTTAATAGGTAAAAATTACCTTTAACTGAAACACTTCCTAAACCTACAACAAGAGGTTGCTTTGGCAAGGAAAACCTCAGCAATAAAGGTTGAACTTGATGGTCTTAGAGGTCTTTTCCAACTGAAATGGTTCTAAAGGGGCCGAGGCAGCTCCATGTGATGCTGCTGGTCAGGGTAGGGCTCATCTCTGCCATCTTCAAATTCCCTGAGGATGGCAGAGAAATAAATCACTTGTGGTGTCTGGGGGGGTTTGGCAGGCAACAAGTGGGAGACAGACACCTTGCTCTTGTCTGCAAAACCGTGTCCTGAGTATTTGGTTTTGGTGGGGTGGCAGGAGGCTTTTGTCTGTGTTCCATTTTGGAGGAGATTCATGTTTGAGGTGAGATGTGGGAGATGTTTCTTGGTCTCCCACATCGTTTCAAAGAATGAAGTGGGCTTTTGTCAAATTAAAACTCCCCTTGTCTCTGCAGGTATTAATGAAGAACTTCAGCCTCCAAATGTTTACTTTTTGAGTGTGGAGCGTTTGAGTGTTTTATATCCAAATTGTGAAACTGTTTTGATATCTTAGATGACAGCTGCTAAATAAATCACTGCTGTGTACCCTGGGGCTTAGAAAATAACAATATGAAGTGTGTGCAGGAGGGAAGAAAAAAATAATCCTGGCATTAGTGTTTGAAGCATGTAGGTGAATTGATATTTAGGTTTCCATCAAGTCTTGGAAGTGGCTGTAGTTTCTATGCGAGTTAATGGCTGTAGGTTACCATGTTGTCTATCTAAAGCTTCTTGAACTGGTACTTGGAAAAGTGGTGGCACCTGTCTGTAAGCTTAAAAACTGAAAACATGCTGTGTTTCATTTCAACGCATCTGTTTTTTTTTTACTTCTTCCATTTGCTTGGTGTATTTTAGTGTACAAAAAAATGGGTGGAAGAGTGCTCAGCAAACACCTCCTTCAGAGACAAGCAAAGGTGACTAATGGGAAATAATTCATCAGTGTTAGCCACTCACTTCCCATTGTATTCCCATTGTTATCCTGGCTGTTGAAATGGCCCCATGAAGCTGTCACTGCCTTTAAGTGCTTGCAAATTCTGCCAGTCCGTGACAAACAGCAGCTTGTAAGGAAAGAAGGTGGCCTTAGTGATCCTGAGGTGCTCTTGGCAAGTGGTGTGGGATGGAAGCTGAGCTTCGGCTGCCCCTCAGCAGGCAGAGCAGGAAAGGGTGGGCATCTTGGATTTTGTTGTTCAGGGCTCTTGCTGTTGTGGATTTGCTTCTAGATGGAGCTGCTTGAGGGTGGTTGTTCCTTATGAGCTCTGTACATCCTCACAGTCACAGTAAATGGTTTTTTTAATACATAATGAACAGTTGAAGAGTAAAACACTTATTGCTACAATAAAGTCAAACCAGCCATAACCTTGTTCTCCAACGTTTTTAAAGCTGTGAGTAAAAAATAAAAGGAAGATAGGTCTGGTTTTCAGACCAGAAATTGAAAACAAAGAGTGCTACCTGCTGGCCAGATGAGTTCTTTACTTCACACCCTGCTGGTGCTTTTGACTCATAGGATAATTTAGGTTACAGGTTAGATGGGAAATGCTGGGGCTGCCTTCTCCCTGAGTCATAACTTGGGTGTGCCCTCCACTGGGGCTGGAGCATCCTGCCTTCATCCCAACGTGTTTCTTGGGTTGTGATACAGCCTGGTGTGTTCCTGGGAAACCTCGCTGAGGTGATCCTTCAGTGTGCTCCAGCAGCCAGTCGTAATTTCAGGGAGTAACTTCTTGTAAATGCCTCTGCTGTTTTATGGAGAGAAAACACTGTGGAATATAAGTGATCTGGAGTAATGAGGTAGCTGAGTCCCTGTTGTATTTATTTTTAAACTGCTCATCTACTGTGAGGTATCGTGTGCCCGATTCATTTTTATGGATTATGTAGGGGAAAGTTTGATTTATTGTCAATAAAGTGTCAGCTTAATTCTAGCTTGCATTTTGCTAGCTTGGGGAAAATGAATGCCAGTTGCTCAGCTCCTGTAGATTGCTTTCTCTGGTTCAGTCAAACTTCCTGCCACAGCATTCCCAAGTAGGCAAGCTGTGCTTAAGGAATGACACGCTCTTGCTGAGCTTGGAACGGTCTGTCAGAAGAAACCAAAGAATGGCATTAAACTTGAAAGCTGCTTTAAAAAAATTTTTTTTTCTGTGCTATCTGGAAAGTTCAAGTGCCAGGAGAAGCGTGGGTGGTGATTTCTGCTCCCTGCAGTCCTGTATTATTTTTTTTCCTCCCACATCCTCTCATACCTGAGAGATAACTTTGCTCCAAGACTGGATGAGCAGAGATGGTGATTCCTGCCTGGTGTTTCCTTGGTCCCCTAGTCCCAAACCAGCTGAAAATACTGTCTCTGGTACGAAGTGTAAGGGTTCCCTCCATTTCTCCAAGTTTATCTGAGTCCATTCTGTACTAATTGTTTTCCTGCGGACAGTGAGTATTGTGGAGCATCCTGGCCTAAGAAGGAGCTGTGCCATGCTCAGCCAGTACCAGTTTTCTTATGGCCTTTGCAGTAAGGATTGAAAGAAGTAAAAAATACTTCTTGTATCTCATCCCAGTGCGCTGTAATCAAGGCAGGTTATTCCCAAACCAGTCCTGCTCTTCCATCCCAATGTTAACCTCACTGGTTATCCCAGATTCCACAGTAAGGATGCATTTCAAGATTCACTGCACAATGAACAACAACTCAATTGCCTGAACTCTTTCAAGATTTTTGGTTGGGTTGTTTTTTGTTTGACTGCAAGAATCCCCAAACATGCTGCTGAAGCCCAGCCAGAAGCAGCAGCTGTGCCCCTGCAGACTCTGGGCACGGGATGGTGTCGGAGGAGAGGAGCTGTGAAGGACAGAGCTGATTCTTGGTGGCTGGATCAGAGTGTACGGTTTGGTTCTCCTGTTAGAAATGGTTTGTTTTGCACGTCTGAACTTTATGAGCAGCTGAACACAAGCTGGCTTTCTGAGGTGGTGCAATGCGTGAGTGATTATTTGTAATTTTGGTTAAAGTTCATGGAATATGGGGCTGATCTTCTGTAGAACCAACAGCCAGGAGCTGTGACAAGCACTCCTCTGGCAGGGAGAGGAGAACGCTCTGGGGTGGTATAGATCTCTAAAATTATACAAAGTGGTCAGCTGAATTTAAGACCTAGAAGGAAACCAGAGATTCTGGGATTCCAGTCCTTCAGGGAATTCACTCCGTATTCTTCCCCAGTACGCTTGCTGGAGAGGTCTTCAGAGAAAGGATGCGAGTGAGAGGTAACAGGTAACTCACAGGTACAAGTTGGGGTTCTTTTTTTTTTTTGTGGAAATACATAATTCCTAGGCAAGAATCATCTTTGAGCCTGTCATGCCTGATATGAGACCCCAGGAAAAGAGCCAAGGAAAAGTGATGTATGCTTATGTGCCAAAAGTCAGATAAATGAGGGCTTCCCATGCAAGTGACAGGTTGGTGTGGTTGATCAGGTGTGTTAGGCATGCAAGGGTGTCTGACTGACCTGTTGGAGCAGGAGCACATAGATGAGAGCCAAGTCCCTTGATCCTTCATTCCTTAACAAAATAGTCCTGGACTTGAACACAAACTCGAGGCTGTTGTCCCCTGAGAAATCTCAAGCAGCTCATTGTTTGCTTGCAGATTACATTTTAAATTCAGAGGGGAAGTAGTCTGAATCCAACAATCAGAAGCTGGATTGCAGCTCTGGAGGGGAAAACTTGCTCCAGCATTTTTTTTCTGCCATAACGTGGCATATCATAAGCACAGTTAGCAGGCTCTTCAGTCTTCATAATTAGCCCTTTTATTCATCTGCTGGCAAAAAAGAGTCGATGTTATATATTAAGCAGTGGGGAAAAAAGCAGATCGTGAGTGAATGTTACCCAAATAATGTGAAAAATCTGACAAGGATATCAAGACTGGAAGAATTGAAAAGGTTTTTCCATCAGTGGGAAGCTGCTGGTATCCCAGAGGAAATCATGATGGTTTCTAATTGATCTCAACTGTGTTCTTGGCATAATATAATTGTCCTTCTCCTGGAAGCTCGTTTTTTAAATGTTTTTTAGAACTGCAGTCTATAACCTACTGCCTATGGATTTATTTTTACAAGATAACATGAAGAGCTTAGTAATTGTCTAGATATTTATCAAGTGTGGTAATTAGCTGGCTTTGAGAAAATCCATGGCAAGTATGTTTTTGTTAATCAATAGGAATATAATAAGCATTTGATTTTAGGTTTGGCTATTGCTGAACAAGAGCAAGAACAAGTTATTCTGTGTTTTTTCCTTTACATAATTCATTCCTTCTCCATGAAAACATTCTCCCCAGCCCAAAATGAGTGAAGTAAATGCAGGGAATAAGGTTCTGCTGTTGAACACCCTCTGTTCCCCATTGAGGCAGGCAGTGAATGTTCAGTAATTTTTGCTTTATACTGAATCATTTTTATTTTTAGAGTGCTGTGAAAGTACCATCACATGAATAAAAGTGGCAGCCTATATCCCTGGTATTGGTGAGTAAATGGTGTCAGTCTACTCTGAAATAACATTTCTAGTGGTGCTATGTGCTTAGGTACTCCATGGCAGTGCTGCTGTTTATCTGGGGCCCCTGGTGTCAGAATTTGCAGGAATAATAAATAGTGGTAGTTAAACATTCCAGGGAAGCTGTTTGGAAATCATTGCAGGTCACTGAAGTGCTGCTGGCAGTGAGTAGCTGGTGCAGAGCCCTTGGCTGCAGGAGCAGAAGGGATGTGTAGGGAAAGGTGAGGTGTTGTACAGGGTCTCAGGTAAATAAAAGCATATTCTGTTCTCAGGTCATGGTGGAAACTCTGTGTTGGTTCAACAGAAATAACAAGTGAAGCTCTTGGTCACTGCAATCCAGAGTAGCCATGGTGTATATCCCAGGAAGGCTTGAAGCAGCCAGGTATCCTCCTGAAACGACTTCTGGATTTCATTGCTGCTTCTATTGAAGGAAATCCTTTCATCCACTTCTGAGAGAGAGCTATTTCAGCCCCTGCTCCCCAGTGAAAGGTGGAAAAGCTCTTTTTTCCTGGTTAAACATGCCCATTAGCCTGTGTTCCCGCAGCTCAGCAGCAATAGCCCAGCCAGGGGCTGTTTGTCTTGGGAGTGTGGCACAATCCTGCGTGGCTTTTAGCATAGCACTCTGCTTTTTGAAAAACAGAGGTGTAAAAACTCTCATTCTTGCCTTCCCTTCCTTTGTTCAGCTGTGATTGTCCTCATCCATTCAGTGTTTCCATTGGTTCTCCAGCCTACACAAATGCTGAATTCCTATTGTAGCTTTTTGGAGGAAAAGCCTTGTGGGGTTTTTTAATGTAATTTGAAGAAAGATCCCAGGCAACAGACCCTCTTTGTTGGTTTCCTTTTGTCAACTTTAAAGGCTTGTGGAAAAATAGGCAGCTAAGTCTTGAAATAAGAAAATAAACTGTACTGGCAAAAGGAAAATGTATAGAGTAAAAGTGTATGCCTTGAACATAAATGCCCCTTTTAAAATTTTGAATTGGCTTCTTCTCTTAGGACCTGTGTAAGGGTAATTTCACAGAGGGATTTAAGTGTGCGGCTTAATTAATGCAGCAGAGGAGAGGGGATATTGTTGTGCATGGCTGGGAGGAAGGGTGATTATAAAACACTGATGGGAACCCATGTGCTTATGTGTGCAGTAGAATTGCAGAATCATCTGGGTTGGCAAAGATTTTCAAGATTGAGTTCAACCATTGGCCCAGCACTGCCAAGGCCACCACTCAACCATGTCCCCGAGTGCCACATCTACTCAGCTTTTAAATCCCTCTGGGGATGGTGACTCCACCACTGCCCTGGGCAGCTGTGCCAGTGCTTGATCACCCTTTGGTGAAGGAATTTTTCCTAATATGCAATCTAAACCTCCCCGGCACAACCTGAGGCCGTTTCCCCTTGTCCTGTCCCTGTTCCCTGGGAGCAGAGCCCGACCCGCCCGGCTGCCCCCTCCTGTCAGGAGCTGTGCAGAGCCACAAGGTTCCCCCTGAGCCTCCTTTGCTCCAGCCTGAGCCCCTTTCCCAGCTCCCTCAGCTGCTCCTGGGGCTCCATCCCCTTCCCCAGCTCTGTTCCCTTCCCTGGACATGCTCCAGCCCCTCCAGGGCTCTCTGGCCCAGAGGGCCCAGAACAGGACAGAGCCCCTGACAGGGGGACAGTCACTGCCCAGGGCTTGTGGCTGCCCCGTGGCTGGGACAGCCATGGGGCCATTATTTACACATTTATTTATTACATAAATATTTATTTTATTTATTTAGAAATATGTATGGTATTTATATATACATAAAATGACACCAGCTCATCTCTTCTTGCTCTTCATCTACACAGGCATCCATTCACTTTGGCTCTCTATTGAAACCTGTTTGCTTTCTCAGTGTCCAGTTGCAGGGGATGCCATTAAGACGTGCTTTCACTTGCTATTTTTAATCCATGTCCTTTTTTTGGCTTTCCACAAGTACACATATAATGTCAGGCTGTCAGGGATCTGTCTTTCAGCAGCATTTCCTGGCATGGGAAAAGGAGGTGTTCATGAGAAATTACTTTATTATGACACATGGATGTAAGCTCGGCTTAAGTCGTCATCCAGATGGATGGTCAGGGGTGAGCTCTGACCACATCAAGTATCTGTGGTAAAATAACCATATTTATCATAAAAATCCTACCTCTAAATGCACCACTGCTTATTGCATTTCTACCCACATCTTGGAGGAGGAGAAAATTCAGAAGATTGAAGTCTGAAAATGTGTATGAATATGCTATTTTCATTGTTATCAGGCCCACGAAATATTGAGAAGGTGCTTTCTGGCTGGAATATTCACAAGTGCAGAAAGCCCTGCGACAATTGCCTTGACCTTTGAAATTGGTGGCAGTGGAGTTGCAGCTGCTTTGGGTCACAAAGGGTGAGGGGGTCATCCTGGAGCAATGAATAATTCTATTTTCTGCATCATACCATGAAACTTTCCAGCAGACAGGAAGGATTTCATTATCCTCTTTCAAAAGCAGGTGATGAAGCAGGCATGGGGAAGGCTTTATTTGGGTTTTTCCATCTTATTTTCTAATTTAAATTGAAATGAGGATGTGCTAATTACCATAAACAGTGGCAGAAAATGCATGGGACGTCGCTCTGCAGAGGGGTTTTATTCCTCAGAGCACCAAAAATCGGCCTGCACTCTCCTGAGTTTTACTGGAAATGCCTGGCTTGAGTTCTGCTTAATCTTTTTTCAGGATGCATCTTCCTGACTTTGGATTGCAAAGCTCAGATAGTTAATCTTCCTGATGAATTTTTTTTTTGTCATTTGGCTTATATGTGCAGTCAGCAGTGTTAGATGCAGCCTGGGTGGGTGTGGTGGGTTAGATGAGAGCTTTATGGCTTTACTCAGCTAAGGCTGGGATATTTTTTTCCCCTCTTTAACATAAAAAAAGCATTTTGTTAAGGTAAGAGAGACTTCATTTGTATAAATAATCCCTCTCCCTGCCTTTCTCCCATTCAGCGAAAGAGCTCCACTTCCTACAAGTGCATCTTCAACTTATCTCCTTTAAAAATCTATTTATTTTACACTCAAATATGAAGGAGCTTTGGATTTATTTGGGCATATCCCAGTTAACTGTGGGAACAAGTCTTTGTTTTCCCGTTTGTGAGCCATTCTATAGGTGGTACTAAAATCACCAAGAGCCACTGGTGAGAAATGTTTGCCTGGTAATGGTGCAGGGATCTGCTCTGGGGTGGGTATTTTAGGCTCCTGAGAGGTGCTCGTTGCTGAGCTCTTGCTGGCCCTGCTATAAAAGGAGCTTTTCTTCTCTGCCTCCTTGAGTTTGTTGGGATTTTTATGTTCAAAATGCAAAGTACAAAATGTACGAAACCAAATAAAATTTTCCTTCTGTTCCTTACAGTTTCTACAGATGTTATTCAGACTCTGCATTTTACCTTCCAGTCCTTTCAAGCAGAAAGCACAATACTTATTTTTACACAGAAGAGCTATGTTTTTATAAGTATCTTTGTTCTTTCCTCTTGCAGACCTGGGCCTGGACCAGTTCATAGTGAAACGCTATGATGGCAAGGTAAGCACATTAGACTGTTAAATGTATTTTATTTAATGGCTTTTTTAACCTAGAATCCAATCCTTTGATTATTACCTGTGTGAGGGTGTAAGTTAAATGAAGTGTGTGAAGTGTTCTCTTCTGAGCTTTTTGTTGCTCAGTAGCATTGCAGTGCTTTTTCTGTAATGACAGAAAGATTGTTTCTACAAAGGAACTTTATTTTAATGTTTACAGACAAAATATTACCACTTCCTATATTTTGGTGGGCCGGGAAATCACGGGTTGTTGTCATGGTTCTTTGCTGATGCTTCCTGACTGTGTGAGAACCCCACAAGTTAAACCATTTCAGGGGAAACTCACTGGACCTTTCCCTTCCAGCCTCATCTCCAGATTCCTAAAGGAAGGAGGTGCTCTTACGTTTTTTTCTGCTTCCTAACCATGTATCTCCCCCCATCAAAGAGCATTTTTCTGTTCCTCTTTTGAACCCCAGGCCCTTCCTGCAGCAGTGCGTGACTGTTCTGGGTGTTTGTGCTGTTAGGAGAGGTGCTGGTAATATCTTAGCTAAGTTCTGATCTAGTTTTGTCTCCCTGTGAAAGTGGAGCCATGTAGCATCCCACCTGTTATTATGGATATCACAGACCTAATTATCCGCACTGTGAATCCCACTGGTGTGGTAAAGGCAGCTCTGCCCCAGGACTGGCAGCTCAGATGGACTCCTTGATGCAGATAACAGCAGGTTGGTTAATTTTCCATCATATCACCATGGGCACACCATGGTCCTCTAGCTTTTAGCAGCGTTTTCACCTGCATCGTCTGAAAATAAAGCTTAAAGTAAAGCTTTCAAAGGGACATCAGCATCTCGCCCCTTATTGCTGCAGGGTGCACCTGATACCGAGTGTCAGGCGTTTCCAGAAAGCCTCAACACTGAGGGTAAAAAAAAGGCATTTAAAGCTTTATATAAACACAGTGTGGGCTGAACATGTGCAATTCCCTGTTTTGTGTTTAGCAGGGACAGGTAACAACAAGATGATCGACTACCTGGGGTCTCTGTCATCAGCAGTGGACGAGTGTGCTGGTTGCCCAGGCAGCAGAGCAGGGCTTTGCTGGAAAACAGACAACTGGGAGGTGGATTTTGGCAGTTAGTTTTGATACATAAAGCTCCAAAGCGTGTCGTGAACACCTGTTTTCTTTTCCTCTCTGCCACAAATGTGATATCTGCTTTTTGTGATTTTAAAAAAAAACAACCCAACCAAACGAAGGATGTATATTCTTTGCAAAATACCCAGTGTTTCTCCCTCTGGTTTCATGACAGTCTGTTTTGCATCCGTTCACTTTCATCATTTTGTCTTGTCAAGCTATCACCCTCATCCCTTAGGCTTTACGTAAACAAGATTTGTTTGTAGGGAAGAAGTGCTGAAGCCCACACTATTTTTCCTAATCGCTCCTCTGTTCCTGAGCACTCTGCAGGCAATTCCCAGCACTCTGGATAAAAGATCCAAAGGCAATCCCTTTGAACTCAACTTTCTGTTCTTTTGCCCCTCAACAGCGAGGGCTCTGACCTGTAGTAGACTGAAACAGCTTTTTATGTAACTTACAGATGTTGCTGCTGCACTTGGATGTCTCCGTGCTGTAGTTTGATTGCCTGAAAGTGAGGCAGCAGATTTAGGGGACTGCAATGGACTTTGCTATATTATTATCTTCTCCTGGGACCTGATTTTTCTGCAGCCTAATAACACCCTGGAAGCAGTGTGCTCTGAAAATGAAGAAATAGAGGTTCTTGTTTGCTTGGCTGTCTGCTTAAAGATACCTTGGGACTGGCTACATCTGGCCATGGCTATTAGGGCAGCGGTAATGTCCAGGTGAGATGATAAAATGAGCTGGCCTTGGCTCTCCCTTGGTAATGAAGGAAGCTGACAGTCGATTGATCTGACAGCAACTTGTTCTTGTTTTGTAGCTTGCTTTGGGTTTCAGTTTTAAAAAAATAGCACTGCTTTTACTCAGCCAAGCACAACTGAGGTGCTGCAGAGCTGACCTCACTCATTCTGAGTTTCACTTGCATAGTGATAAAATCCTTTTGCATCTCTCCCTCTGTGCCTGGTTCCAGCCACACATTCCTCTTGGATTATCAAAGCAGCCTCTACCTGGAGGGGATTTGCCTTTGTGTGCTGGAGGAGCTGCTGAGCTCAATCAGAAGGGTGAGAGGGTCATCACTGTTCCCCTAAGCATCCCTGTGGATGTCACACACAGGTAATAGGAATTTTGCTGGTCAAAAATAGACCTGATCATTGGAAATTTCCTCTCCCTTTTTAAGGAGAAAGGAGTTTGTGAACAGTCAGACACAAGCAAGCTGTGCTACTCAAAAGCACTGACAATCCACAGGCCAGATCTGGCTGAACAGTGGGAGAGAGGATTGATTTTTAGTTCCAAGCAAAGATTGCAAGCAGGGTTGCATGCAAGTAGTAATTTAGAAGGAGATTCAGTTAAAATGTCTGTGCAGTTGTATTTTAATTACATATTCCAGGACAGTGTTTGGAGCATCAGTGTGAATTTTGAGCGTGTGTGTTTGAGATCTAAATGCTGCAGCATTAGTGAGATGATGTATGAGCTGCTCCTTTCCCATTTTATTTAGGTAAATCAAAACAGCTAACTGGCTGTTGTGGGGTGATCAGGACTGATGTTGCCAAAGGATTTTGGGGAGTGATGTGCCTCTGTTTTGTGGCTGTGTCAGGTTTCTGAGCCTGCTTGCTGTGGATGTGACTGAATGCAATGGTGAAAATATCCACTTTTTTCCCCTTCTTCCTGCCCCTCTTCTTCCTACTGCTGATTTACAGAGTTACTGGAGAGGGAGGTAAATGTTACTGCCTTTTTAATGGCAACAATGCTTCTGTAATTTGAGCCTAAATGCTTTTTCTTCACTCATGCAAGACCAAAAACCCTGGAGACACTCATCCAGCACAAATCTTTGGTCAGATGTGTGTGCCAGCAGGGGCTCATGCTTTTGGGCTGAGTGTGTACAGGGAAGCAACCTGTGGCTCCGTTTTTGTCTAAGAGTAGTGGTTTCTTCCCTGGGGAAGCAAGGTCTGCAAAGTAGGGGCAAAGAGGCACTGATTACTATTCATTCAGAGCAGAAAAAAGGTATTAATCAGCTTGTAGACATTTCATATGGAGCCTGAGCAAAAGGCTGATGTGAGAACAGACACAGTCTCAGGGTGCTGTGGTGTGGAGGTTCCCAGACCATGATTGTCTGTGTGCTGTGTTTCCACTGTCTCTTCCCTCTTGCATTTGGCAGTGGGAAAGCAAATGCATTTTTAAGCCATCTGTAGGAGAAACAGCTCATGTTTTAGTGATGAATATGCTTTCACTAAGTAGTATAGATTTCTTAGCATGTCTAACATGGCATAAGCTTCTTTAATGTTACGTAAGTTGTCGTGCAGACTTTGTTTAAAGTTTTCTTTTTTCATGCCTTGTCTGTTTATTGATGGGAGTATTTTTTTGCTTGTGCATTAATGATTGACGAGCTTCATCTCTCAAAGAAATAAAGAAACAATGCTGTTCCTGTTATTGCTCTGAATTCTGAGCTGCATATCCACCCTGTCATCACCCTGGTGAGCCAGCACAAGAGCTGCCAGGTGTCTCCCAGCTGAGATTCCAGCAGTGCGTCCAGTGGAAAGGTGAAGGTGAGCTGGAGTGCTTTTAAGAGAGCTCTATCCTATTTAGGAAATAAAAGCCCCACTCTAGATGGTTATTAGTTTAATTAGGATACACTTGACTTGCTCTTTTTTTTCCTCCTGTGGGGAGAATTCCTTGCTACTGCTCAATAAGAGCAAAAGCCTTCGAGCTACCGGCAACAGCTTCCCCTCCTGCAGTAAGTAATTAGAGAGGCTTTCAGTGCCCTCTAATTAAATTTATGACTTAAGTATTTCCTGCCAGCACTT
Organism: Dasyornis broadbenti; assembly: GCA_013397935.1. Taxonomy (NCBI): domain Eukaryota; kingdom Metazoa; phylum Chordata; class Aves; order Passeriformes; family Dasyornithidae; genus Dasyornis; species Dasyornis broadbenti. The sequence goes on along the minus strand of VZRN01000794.1, from coordinate 2,417,673 downwards.
ATGTTTACATCTCTAGATGTTTGGGGATGCCGTAAAGTAATGCCAAGCAAGGTGAAGGACAAGGAAAATACTTCAGACAGTGTCTCTAAGGGCCAGTAAAACATCTGGAATTCACTTCCACTGTATAATGCAGGGTCATATCATGGACCGATGCAATGAATATTTTCAGCTGCCCTGACCTGAAGGTGTGTGTCCATTAAAGAACACTTGTGGGAGTCAGCTCAGGAGGCAGATTTCTTTCCAGATGATTTAAAGAGCATGTCAGGAGCAGAGGAGTTTGAAAAATGTGCTCGGGGAGGATCCCCAAGGAGAAGACTGGAGGTAGATGAACCATCCTTTTCTGGTGGATTGAAGGATCTTGCTGTTAGGTTTGAAAAAGTGGGAAGGAAAGGAGCCTTGATTTATTAGTTAGAATTTCTGGGGTCCTTTGCTCTGTGGATGGGCTTTCACTGGAGCATAGGGCTCCTTCCAGAGTGGGAGGAGTTGCTGTAGACCCGAACTAGCAGCAAGTTGAGACAGGCTTGAAGTCCTGCTGTCATGCAGGAGCCAAGCACTGGGTCTGAGCTCCTGTGATGTTTAAATGCTTCTGAAGCCTTAATTCCAAAAATGGAACTCTAAATGTTGCCTTACCAAAAGCCAGTGTCACAATTCAGTAAAGAGCAGCATAAAGTGCAGGTGCCCTTGGTATACAGCCCGTTAGCTGGGAAGGACACTTGGTATGCTCTCCAGGTGAAATGCAATGAAAACAGGTGAGGAGTCCTCTCAATCCTACTGTGTGAGGTCTTGCCAGTGTCTGTTGTGGCAGAGTTGGAATTGAATGTGTCCCCAGCATCTGCAGTTGGAGCTGTTGAGGCTGGATTATGGCTTGCTTGGAGATACCTTGAAGCCATCCCAGTCCATAATCTGTGTGAAATGTCACTGTCCAACTCAAGATTCCCTGCTTTTAAATCCTTCACCCTCTGATCTTGGCACAGGTAGTATTTGCATAATAACCAGGAGGCATCTTCTTACATGGATGACAACCATGCACTGATCTGTATGAACATTGCTCTGCTATCCCTAAGCGTCGTAAGGAAGTGGTGGGACAAAATCCTTGCCTGTGGCTTTGTGGAAGCAAGCAGAGATGCAGTTTATTGCAGAAAATCAGCAAAGCTGAGCTAAGGTTTTTCTCTTCTTGGGTTTCTTTACTGACACCATGTCCATGTTGGTTGGTTTCTTTGCTTGTTGGCTTTCCCTTCCCAGCCAAACCTGACCTTCCTGTCAGCTCCAGTTAGTTCTGATGTTTCCCTGTTTGCTGGGACTTGTGTGGACACTGAGCTGTGCAAATTCTTCTCTTGGTTTGTTTTTAATAAAACTGGATTTTATCAAAGAAAATACTTAATTGCTTCTAACACAATGCACAAACATCCCTGGGCTGCTTTAGGTACAGAGCAAGTGTCTTCCTTTCCTACCTCTTCTACCAAACAGTTGTGGTGTATTTCGACTTTGACAAAACTCTACTTGCTGTTACCTTTTTGTATCCCTAATTCTGCTGCTCATTTCCACAGGGCACCTACTAAAATCTTCTGGTTGCTCTTTGTCCTCTTTTGCTCTGGTTTCTAGGAACCTGGTGGGTGTTTCTTCCAGCTGCCAGTATCTCTAATACTTGTCTTTATTCTAATTCTGGCTTGTGGTTTTTTTTGGTGTAACCAAGCATTCCCTCGTTTTCTTCCCTTTTCTAACCCTCTCCCCTCCCACCAGGATTTCTGGCAGGTACAAAGCAGACAGCATGTGCTTTGATTAGTTTGTGCTTCAGACCTCATAATACGCACTTTTCATGGAAAAGGGACAGTGCATGCTCACCTCTTCTCCCTGCTTCTCTAATAAATAATCCTGAATGCTCTCCTTGATCCTCAGCCTGAAGGATTTACTTCAGAACACTAGAATTTGGCTTGTGGAGAGAACAGTCCTCAGAGTAACCATTAATACCTGGCTCTATTAACAGGAATTGCTTTGAGCAAAGCTCAAATGTGAGTCTCCCTGCCCTCCTGGTTTCACGGTGTCCTCTGAGGCTTCTGTCTTATTTTGCAGCTTGATGAGACTGTGATAGAACTGGATCTGCTGGAAAATGGTGCTTTCCCCTTGAGGTCACAAAGTTAGTTTGATTCTCTGGCCAAATACTGTGGGGAAACAACACATATTTGAAGGTGTGTAGGTTTGGAGAAGGTCACATTTGCAAACTCGTTTTTCAAGTTATGGAATTATGTAGAATGAACTGTATTAAAGAATATGTTAGGAAGAACATATTTAGTTGCCATAGTCCATAAAATGGTTTGTAGGAAAAAGAACTAGAAACCAAAGGGGAGTTCGTTCAATATTAGTAAGTGAAAAGAGGAAAATATCTATAAACACTTCGAGTTTGCCCTGTATCTTTGTGACCTTAATGAAATCCATAGGGGAAGTTAGGGAAAAATAAACAACTTGGTAATATGCCCTCAGTGGGTGTATGCAGTCTTTTAATCAAAAATGGGTCCTGGGGTATTTCTAGCTTTAATTTCTTTGATAGTTTTGCTGGTGTTAGATTAATGCTTAGTACTTGTGGGACACAAAACTAAGCTCTGAGAACTCTGTCCTTGGGTGACATGGAGTTAGTAAGGAGAAGGGGTATGGATGGAGAGGGTGGCAGGGAATGTTTTAGGAGGTGCTTGAGCTCACTTGACTACAAAAGGAGGGAAAATCTGGGTGGGAGAAGCAGGTGAAGAAAAGAGGCAGAGTGAGAGAGGGAAAGAGAATTGGAGAATTGGCAAGGTTTTGGTGGGCAAGTACCAAGTGTACAACCCCAACCTCATCAACTGAGCCAATGCTTAATAATCACTTTTTATAGAGAATTATTATTTACCCCCTCATGTTCTTTCACACTGGGATTTGTGTGAGAGAAGGAGCAGTGCCTTATCAACACTGAGTTTGTCTTAGTAAGGCAGGCTGAGATGAGGGAGAGCAGCATCCCAATTTCCATCAGAGACCTAAACAGCCATTTAAATTCAAAGGTGTCAAAACTCAGCTCCTTTTAGAAGCTTGATGTGGGCCATCAAGGACCCTAATTTCAATCCTCCCCCATTAAATTTCGATGCAAAATCCCCCTGTAGTACTACAGATTGTGATTTCATTACCCTGTGGAGGGCTGAGGGGAGCACAAGTGTAGCCTGTCCCTTTTCCAAGGCATTTCCTATTTGCTTTTCCAGCAGGGGTTCTCCCTTGCATGAGTGGCTCCGCTGCCTGCCGAGGGTCGGGAAAGTCTGTGCTGTTAATTTTTCTGGGTTGTACAGAATGCTGGCCTTGCATTTCAGGTGCCCTTTGTTTGAAAGGTGATTTGAACATTTACAGCCTTGCTGGAAGGGAGGGAATGCAGATTTTCTCTTTCCAGTCTCAGCGTTCCACCTGCAGTAATAATTGCTGCCTAAGTTTTGATTCTCTGAACGTGCTCAAATTGGGAGTGAGAATATGCAGGACAACCTCATCCATATCCATCTCTGTATTTTTGTGCCTCTCTACAGATATACAGATAAAATACCCCCCAAAATCAAAAGTTTTAAAAAGCTCTTGATTAAAATATGCTCTTGAAAGGTATTATCTGCCAGTTATGCAGTATTATCTGCTAACAGTAAATTTTAAGCATTTTCCTAGGTCAGCCCTCAGCCACCACAATTTACTGTGGAGAACCTGTTTGGTTTCCCTGTGTTGGCGTGCAGATTTCATAGTAAATTACTTGGAGCCTCTAGGAATGATATTGAGTTTTTCTGTGGCTAAAAGAGGTTTATGAGTTTCAAAAGGTCCTTGTGCTGTTTCCATCACAGCCTCAAACACTTTTTTCTTACTTAATGATGTAGAAAAAGTGATATAAAAATGCTAGGTGGTGCATTTAAAATTACTTATTTTGCATCCACATTAGAGAACCGGCTTTAAAAGCTCTTAAATCCCTCAGTTTTCCCCCAAGTCCCTTTTTGGTCCATGTTTCATAGTGTGGAGGGACCTCCCCTATCTGGTTTTCCCTAAATGACTTTTGAACATTTGGGCTGAAAGGCTCAATTTTTAAATCTGGTCCTGAAACCCTTTTTATTTCTTTATTCAGTTTTCTTGAAGTGAGGTGCCTGAAATCTCTTGATACATGGCTTTGGCTCTTCAAGGTTTAAATCTTAAAAAGCAAAATTTAAAATCTACCTGTTTTCAGTTCAGCGTTTTAATGCAGACAGAGTCGAAAGCATTAATGTTTTTACTAACCACTGCAAGCTGGTTTGCACTGGAATTTCTTAAGGGTTTTCCCTTGTCTGTTACCAAGTCTCTTGGTATATATTTCCCTGGATTTTCAACTGCCCTGCTTAGGAAAAAGCTGCAGTAATCCATGCCTGTCCTGCTGGCAAATAGGAATTCTTTTCCTACATGCCTACAGTAAACCATGAAATAAATGCATTAATAGATGTCTTATTTTATTTTTTTCCATAACTGAAGGTGGTCATTTGGGACTGAAAGAGAATTGCTTTGCATCCAGGTGACTTCACTCCACACTCATGGGTTTGTATTTGCTCACACAATATTGGTCACCTGGAAGTGTTTCTGTTCAAAGGGAACAAACTGAGTACAATAATGTTTGTCAATAAAAGGTGATTTATTTTTCATCTGAAATCCCTTGCTAATTGACAAAATTGCTTCCTAGTTCTGGAGAAATACTCATTTCTCATGGATATTTGTTTTATTGTTGTTTTGAAAGGTGTAAGTGGTCACATAAGACTGGTAGATTCCTGAAGCTTTGGTTCGTGGAAGTGCAAAGGTGGTGCTGAAACTTAAATTACAGCAATAAATGTGCCCAAAGTGTCCTTTCCTTCTCCAGATGGAAACCCAAACTGGCAGCTCTGAGAGACTTCCCAGTAATGTGTTCTTCCCAAATTCAATGCTGTAGTTTCTGGAATGCCAGCTGAAGTGGAGCTGCCAGGATTTAGGTGATCAGGCTTTTCTACACCTGCCTTAGGAATGGGAACACCAGCACCATGTGTCCATCTCTGCCTGTGCAGAGAAGGCATCCCTCAATGTGCAAAACCACATTATTTATTTTTCAGATTTGCATAATTTAATACTACCATGTTTTACTCCTCACTCAGCCTTGGGAAAACGATTTTAAAGTCCAAAATAAAGATATTTGGCAAAGAATGTAAGAATTCGGTGGGTTTTTTTCCCCAAATCCTTGGTTACTTGGGAGCTGCACCATGTCCTGGACTTGGAGGGGGGAGGCTCCAGCAGCAGGTCAGTTTTGGGGTGGAATATGTGATGTTTGTGATGTATCTTTGGGTGCTTTGCAGCCAGCCTGTACATACAAAGCTCCGGGGAGTTGCCTGCATGCAGCACACGACTTTTTCCTCCAGCACGTGCGTTTGGGGGAGCTTGATCACTGCACTGATCTGTTAAACCCACAGTCTGATGCTGTTTGAGCTTGGAGCCTGAGTTGGGAAGTCAAACCAAGCTCTGTATCTTGAAGTTAAATTAATTTTTTGAACTGTCGTCGATGTCTGGAACTGTAAGAGAATTTACCTGAACGCCTGTCACGAGTTTTGTTCTGCTGAGACTGGACTGGTGGCTTCTCACTGAACTTACACAGCCATGCTTGTGCCAAAAGCAGTGAGATATTTGAGTTTAGTTTTCTTTTTACATGTTAATTTGGATGTCTGCTCGTCTGTGTGCTTGTTAAATATGAATCTACTGCCTGATTAAAATATACATCATAATTGTAAAGTGTTCCCCATAGCTTGCTCACTCGTGAATGTTCGGGTTTAAATGGTTTTTTTGGGGGTGTGCCAAATAATCTTAACCAATTGCTCTGGTTTTGGGAGTGGATTTAACACAGAAAAAAAAATTAAGTAGAAGACATTTGGCTGTTTTAACTGTGCACTCTGAGAATTACCTTGTGCTCAGGCACAAAAGGGTGTGGATAATTAATTTGTGAAGATGACGTCTCTAAAAGAGGATGGAGGTTTGGAAAGGGATTTTTCCCTGGGTGTTCTGTTGCCATGCATGACCTTTCTGGCTAAACAGAGGAGTGTGCTGGAAGGAAGGTGAGATGTGGAAAAGGTGGGTTAAGATGTTAGTGAAGACTGACTTAGGGTCAATTGCTTTGAGGGATGACAACAGCCTACATTGTGCTTTGTGAAGTAGGTAGGTTGATTTATTTTATTTTCTTTTTCCTGGAAATTATATATAATTCCTTGCAATGTAGTGTTTCATGGTGGGGAACAACTCCTGAGAAAAGGAGGCTTTCCTGTAGCGGGGTGAGCTTCCCACAAAGTTCATGGAAAGTAATCAAACATACAGCTTCTCACTGAGACAGAGGAAAAGAAATGGGAGAGATGGGAATTTTTTTAAACTTCTGTCTTACTGCTGGGAACCTGAAAATCTGATTGATCAGGGCAGTTGTTTTTTTCTCTGAAGATCAGTGGGAGAAATTTCCTTTTCCACAAGTTTCAGGCAGCTGAACACCGTAGTTACAACTTGTGTTCCCTGGGTTAGTACAAGTAGATGCTTGCTTTAATATAAATAAATAACTTTTTTTCACTTTGTTTGCTCAAAGTAAGGTGCAAATGGGTAAATGCTTCTCCCTCCCATCTGTCTTTATATTTCAGAGAGCAACTAACTTAATATCCTTTTTAATTGTTGGTCTATGGATGTGCTTTCCTCTTATGAGGAATATTTTGAGCTATTTGATGCCGACTATGAATTTTAAGTGCAGAAAAGAAACCCATAAAAATTAATAAACTACCCTCTGGAACTTTTTCACGGGTTTCTTTGAGCAGGATGCTAATAGCTACTTTATGATAAATGCTGCTCAAGAGAGGCAATCAGAGGGAGAGGTAATAAATCACAGGAGCAGGTGAGATGCTGCTGGCAACACCTCCAGCAGCAAGCACAGGGAGCTGCTCTCTCCTCAAATCCTCCCTCTGGTTCAAGGGAAAACCAGACAGTGTTTGTTTGTTCTTCACATCAGCATCGGTGTAATTTTGCTTTGGATCCATCTCGATGGGAATGGAAGCAAACCCATTTTTTGAGGAAAGGATATTTCAGCCTGGTGCCCCATAAGCATAAATAGCTGTTACCTTGCATCAAATGAAGCTATTAGCATTTTGTCTGCTGGTAGTGACTCACCTCTTATTAAATTCCTGGTGCTCTCCAGGTGGGAAAGGCAGAGTTACTGGGAACAATTTTATGTGATCAATAGAGCTGAACTATTTTTCCCTGGAAACTGTGGGTTTTTGGTGATCTACATGGTTATTTTCTTTCTCTTTTCTTGTGGTTTCCGAGCCAGATACAGGTTAAATTTTCATCTAAATTATTAGCTGAGCTCATCCCCACTCTGCAGTCACATATAATGGTGAGTTCTCTCAAAAAAAAAAAAACCAAACCCAAAAACCTGAGGTGGATGAGAGACATTAGCTGCAGATAGTGGAGAAGCTACGAGCTAACGCTTGCTGGGATACCTCTATAGGCTTCCAGTCACAGCAACCACCTGGTTGCTTCCAAACTTTCCTTGCTCTTGGCAAGCCTAACCGTTCAACTTGATGTGATGTTTTGCCTGCTTGTTTTATTGTTGGTTAACCAGTTTTCTTTCCTTTATCTTGTATATGATGGGATCTCCGCTAGACAGAGGTAACGGTGGGGGACAGTTGTGGAGCTGGACCCTCGTGTGGTGGTGTTTGTCGGTGGTTTTTCCTAAAACCATTCCTAAATCCAGCCTTGCTTTCACCATGCCTGTGTGCTTGCATGGCCTGGTTTCCATGGAATAACCTCACCCACCCCTACTCTCCTTTGTATTAATTTAATTCTCCTTTGTGTGTGGTGTGCGTGTGCCTCCTCTTTCTGTGTCCTTAAAGTGGGTCACTGGTGTGGATTCCCTAACAGTTTTGTGGATCCTTTGCAGCCTTTGAGGGTTCTGCGGATCAAAGGGACTGGGATTTTTAGCTTAGGAAGATACTGTGAGCTGATAAATTGAGAAGAACTGGAGCAAGAGGGAGCTCGAGTTTGGTTTCAGGCCCATTCCTCCCTGTGAGCTCGTGCACACACACGGTTTTGGTAACTTTGATCAGACTTTATAGTCATGTCAAATAGTCCTTTCTCGGCTATTTCTACAACAGAGTCGAACTGAAAAACTGTCAGTGAAATACAACAGTTTCCTTTTTGAATCCTGTATTAAAGTCTGGGGGTTTTACCACTAATCTCAAAGATTTTAAGCAAAATGGCCATTGTTTTATTTGTCTGTATTTCAGCTGGGCTGCACCAACAAACGAATCCCATGCAATTCCTTATCCCTCATTTGAAATGGGAAAGGACTGATCTTTGCAGAACTTTTCTGAATGGATTCAAAGGCTGGAAAAGGTCCCCTGGATATGGATGGAGATAGTAGGGGTGTGTGTGTGTCCATGGAATGGCTTGTTGGTGGTAAAGATACAAATAAAGCCTTCTGTTTCTCTGTTTAATCTGTTGCTTTCTCTTCTCTCTTTGGGGTGTGGCTTGGGTGGATGAGCAGAAGTTATCCCAGGAGAGGGAGAAGTTTGCCGACGAGGACAGCATTTTTTATGCACTTGGAGAATGTGGACTCATTTCTTTTTCTGACTACATCTTCCTCACCACAGTCCTTTCCAGTAAGTACAGCAGGTATTTTCCCTGCAATTCCTGGGGTTTTTTTTACGTTTTCAAGGTTCACAAGCAATTAGCTTGCTATTGTTGACATACATTTCCCTAAAAGGCCTTCTTGATTGCCTGCAACTCGAGCTGAGCAATCCCTGTTGCTTCATCTGCTTTAGCCTAAGCTTCCAGTGCTTCAGGAAGACAAGCAGATCGATGGCTTCTGAAGATTTATTTCTCTTTTTGAAATGTGACAAATTTTTTTATAATGAGTCACTTGACCTGCTGTTCAGATCTGTAAATGGAGACGTGTTCTTGAGCTGCATTCATGTGATAGTCTTGTGTTTGGGTGAGCGCTGATCTCCAGCCTTTCACTAGTTTCACGCCTGTCCAAACTCCCTTTTACAGCTGTATTTTCACTTGGGTGAGCTCGGGCTTATGAGTGATGTAATCCAATGAGGAGAGAAGCTAAGCTGTTTACATTTCAACAAGTACCATTAGATACCTTCTGTCTTTTCACCCTGCTGCACTTGACTTGCATTTGTGATATTTCTGTGATCTGCTAATCTGTTCCAGCAAAGTCGGAGTGCCAGCACTGAAAAGTTTGCTTTGCTGGCAAGAACCAGTGAAACAGAAGCCTTTGATAATGTCAAATGGCATTTCTAGACTTTCTTCACATGGAAGTCAAGCTCCAAACCTCATTTGCAGAGCTTCTCTGACTGCTTGGAAGGTGCAGTGTCATAAACAGGAAAGTCAATAGCAGTTTTTCAGCCCCAGCTAGAAAGGTGGGGTAATGAGGAATAAGCCATTGTCCAAATGAATTTGAGACATTTTATTTTCAGATTTTAAAAGAGAAAACTTGGCCATCTGACCTTGTGAGTATCTATTCCATGATGACCTACCTGATTTGTGGAATTAAGGGACTGGCTGGCTGCTTCCCAGTTACCTGCAGAGCCCACTGCTGCCTGCCCAGTGCTGTTCAGGGAGTCAGCTGGGTTAATCACTGATGTTTTGTCCCAGCAGCAGGTGCTTTATTCTCCCCCCATGCTCTTGCATGTTGTAACAGGAGACATGAGAGGCAGTTCTTCATTTACTGAGGATCTATTCCTGGGATGCAGCAGTGGTCAAGGTCTTGTTTGTTGTCAAATGGACGTGGTTGGGGCAGACTTGTGTGTGACCTTCATGTTGTGAAAACAAACAGAGATAAAGCTGGTTCAAGCCAGAGAATTTGTTTTACGACTTTAATCTGCTTTTTTTTATTTGACTGGTTCTCAGAACTGTCTCTTAAGACCTTTGCTGTTCCTTTCTTACATTCATCTGGGCTGTGCCAAAATGATCTCAGGTATCCACTTGTGTAATGAGGGCTTTTCATCTGAGCCTCCACAGATGACAATGAACTCTCAAACCTCTGGTATCACATTACCGAGTGTGGTTTGGAAAACACTCTTGCCCTTGTTTTTATGGCTGTGCTGGTGGTGAACAACCCCCTAATCAAGTATGAAGAGCACAAAATTCATTTCATGTGCTTCCACAGGCAGCAGTAAGAGAACTTGTTCTTGCTTTGCTTTAACTACTTTGTTATGAGAATAAAAGAAAAGGATCATCTTGTTGGAGGAGCAGTCAGCCTTGTTTTGGAGGCTGTGAGGGAGGAACAAGGTTATTTTCCTCGTGTTCTTGGGCTTTTAAGCGTGTCCACCATTATGGGGAAGTTAGATTAATGAGACAGAACTGGGTGGTGTGTGCTTTGAGGAGCCATGAGAATGGTGGGCAAGGCAGGAGCTTTTAAACAGGAAAATTAAAAAAAAAAGGAGAGAAGGGAAAAAAAAAATTCGGGGCTTTGAGGCTGACTTTTAGGCATTTGGGGAGTTTGCTAAATGATTACTGAAGATGGAGGAATGTCTCTGGAGCTCCTGACAAACAGCGATTCCCCAGAGGAAGAGTTTGAATTTCTTTTTTAAAACATTTGCTTTTGTAAAATTCCCTACCAAACCTTGCCCTGTGGCTAAATAGAAAACTCACTGTTATACCACACTGGTTTACTCTCTGACTAGTGAGCATTATCTTGTAGGAATCCAGTAGTTCCTGATTGGATTCTTTTCCCTAGGAAATAAATAAAATAGAATGAGGAAAGTAAATCTTAAACGTGACAGTTCAATATTGGTTTTCTCCGTATGTTGGCTAAACAACCCAAACATTAAGGAGCTTTCTGGACAAGATGGAGCTATAGATTACACAAAATAGATAAAACCAAATAAATATTGGGAAAGGAAGGTGGCACATTGAGCACTAAGCAGGATAATCAGAAGGGGGAGTGGGAGATTGGGCCTGGGGTGGGAGGCAGGAAGGGAGAGTGATCTGGTCTGGATCATCGGATTCCAAACTGATCAATGAGAACCTTGGGAAACAAGAAACTCTGAGGGCTCCGTGTCGCTGTGCTTGGTTGGGCTTTGGGAGTTCTTCCCCAAACTCTTCATTTCAATTGTCTTTGCAGCTTGACCTGAAGCTCCTTTCAGCTGAATTTTGTGAAACAGGGAAGGAGAGGAGGAGAGAGGGCTGGAGGCTTCATTTCACGTTGCTCACAAGCAGCTGTTTGCACATTGCTCAGAAAATGAGTCTGTCACCGTATCTTATTTACGAGTCATTTCTCACTCCAGCACTCTCTGTTCTCATTGGTTGCCATGTTTCTGTGAGAATTTATTTTTAAAACAACTGATAAACTAGCTTTTAGCTGCTTCAGAAAGTCAGACTTCTGTTCAAGGCAATGAGAGCTGAGGAGCCTTGAGGAAATTCCATGGTTTCTGTTGCTTCAGCTGCTCTCATGTTTTGGGGCAGAGGTAGAAAGAGGAGCAAATTCTGATGCAATTTCCCCTGGATCCTTCAAATGTCATAGGAAAACAAAGACATGGCTTCCCTGACCAAAGAGCTTTTTGCTTTTGGTCTTGCAAAACAAGTGGAGGGAAGGAGAAAAAGAGCTTTTCCATTTCCAGTGACTGCAGTTTCCAAGCAAATGGAGACCATTGTCCAGGCACACTAATTCTGCCTTCATTAACAGCTACTGAAGGGAGCTAGGCATTAAAAGAATAAATTGGAGTTGTTTCCACTGTTGGACTGTTACTGTGTCTGCATTTAATCCTCCTGGCAGGAGGGTTAAATGACATTGGCAAAAGGCTAATTACTGTGGCTTCAGCCAGAGTTCTCATAGCAGACCTGCAGCTCCTTCTCCCATCAGAGCAGGTAACTCTTGCTTAGGATAGGTTCATCTCCGTTGTTTTTTTTTTTTTTCCTGTCCTGTGTGTAGGGAATAAATCCCAAGCCATCTAACTCTGGAAATTATGTTCTGGCCAGATATTGAGCTCTGTGCATGTCCCTGTGATGGAGGGGCGTGTTCTCCCACACTGCTGCACACAGGGACCCCCAGGGTCTCTTTAGACTGTGACTGTTCTGAACATTTATTCCTGGCTGACAGGGCGGTTTGCAGCCTGCCACGAGTGAAATCTGTCACCTGAAAAGAGGTGGTTTAGTCCTGCTCTGCCCTGTGCCGCAGGGCTCGTTTCCACGAGAAAAGGTTGAGTTTATAGGATTATTTTTGTTTGTGGTCCCGTTCATGATAATTTTATCTTCAGTCTTTCAAGACCCTACATAGGTCTGTCTCACCCGCACTGTTTGGTGCAGGGGTGTCTTCCTACCTTTCTGCCAGCCCAGTCGCTGCTGTGTGGCATTTCCAAGATGTGTCTGAGCAGCATCTTCCAAGGGATAGCCCAGATTCCAAACATAAGCCTTCCTGGCAGAGTGAGGTTACTTCCTGTCAGAGTGAGGGCTCTCTGGCTCGGCATTCCACTTGTGCCATTACGAAGGACAGAAATGGGATGGATTTTTCACAAACCTGGCAGTTTGGGATGTTCCCAAGTGATTTGAAAACTGAGATTAAGTCATGGGAGGCTCTGTCAGTCTGCATCCTTCACCTGGGCTTCCTCTGTTCATCTCTTCATCCTTTGGATTTGCGTGGTGTGATGGGCTGATGGATGGGATGGGGGAATCCAGGGATGGGGCAGCCACAGCTTCTCTGGGCACCCCGTGCAGGGCTTCACTGCCCTCCCAGGGAAGAACTTCTCCCCAATATCCCAAGAAGATGCACTTTATTCTGATTCTTCCCTGTGAGAAAAAAATTCCATTTTTCCTTTAGAACTGATGATCAGCTCAGGCTACGTGCTGTGGGGTCAATTTTTTAGCTGCCTATTACTTATATTTCTGGGTTGATTAACATTTAAAAAAAACCAACTTGGTATGATTTGGATGCATTTTCTGAAATAGTGGAATAATTTGAAGGAAAATATCTGCAACATTAAATTTAATGGGTTTTTTCCTATATGTACTGTAGCTGGGGCTCAGCTATCTGTATTCTATGGATAACTGTCTCTGCTTCAGGAGGACTGTGTTAATTTGGAGTTGATTCACTTTCAGGGTACCATGGCCTTTGCACATCTATTTTTCTTAATTTGGGAATAATTGGGAAACCATAGGGTATTTAACTCCAAATGACTGATTTTTCCCAGCTGAATTCTTAATCTTTCTTCCCACACTGGAGTTGCTTGGGGAGTTATTAAGCTTTGGGAGTCGTGAGCTGCTTTGTGTTTAAATTATCACTGAAACATGAGATATTCCAGTGTTTTCAAAAGAGTAGCCAGAAGTTTTACTTCCTCTAAGTAACATCACCAAAAAATCACCCTGCCTTGGCAAAGAAATTCCCAGCTCCATGCAAAGGGAGCAATGGGTATTCTCCAAAAGTGTGTTAAAACTTTAGTTTTCCTAAAATGCATTTCCCAGAGGGGCAGATGTGCTGAGAGGTGTCTTCAAGTGTGGAATGTTGAGTTTTTGGGCAAGAGAAGATCACGAATGAGCACAAAACCAGGGAAATGTGGCCTTTCTCATCAGCGAGCTTTTAATATCTTTCAGAGTGCATTGCTTCTGCTGAGAGTACAGAGCAGTAAAGAGCAATTGAGTGCTGCAAATTGGTCCATTGAATAATTGAAAATAGTTTAAAATGGCATAATTGGCTTAAAGATGCCTAATCAACCCATCTCATCCCTCAGAGTTTCCTGGGGGCTTTACCCTGATGGATTGAGTGGGTTTTTTCTGTGTGGTCAGTGCTGCTGCTTGTCATTTGTTTGTCTGGTGGAGGACACTCATCTCTCTAACATTCCCGTGTTTGCCTTCTGCTTTTCTTGCTTTCTTTCTGTCCCCAAATATTTGATTTGAACAAATGAATCAAGAAAAATGTTAACTGCCCTTTGCACTACCTCCTGGGTTAGTTGAGAAAGTAACTTGGCATGGAGAGCTGGCGGAATTATGGATCTAAAGGATCATTTCAACCTGATCTTTCCATACATCTCCAAGCTAGGAGTTCACTGATAGTGGTGTGGGCTCCTGTACTGTGTTTTCACTTGTGTTGGCCTAATGGAAGGTGTTCCTGTCCATGGCAGGGGTTGGAGATAGGTGGTTTCTAAGGTCCCTTCCAACCCAAACCATTCCATGATTCCATGTTAATGATTTGGAGGATCTTCCTGTATGTCTAAAGATAGAAATAAAGCTAAAAAAGAAACTCCAGTTGGCCTGACCAGTTTCTACGTCATTGCCCAGGGGAAATCAGTTGCAATGAAATCTTGATTTTTTTTTTTAATAATGTCCAAAAGGATGGCGAGGAGACAGCTCACACAATCAGAGAGAGCTGGGAATGCAGCAGAGCACTTGGGGAAAATCCAGAGGTGGTTTTCCCTTATCAAGACAGGCATCATGCCATATTAAAACCAAACAGTCCTTTAAATAAATGGCTTTGGAAACCACTGCAGGAGGAATATTGGGTTTGTTTAGAGGCATCTTAATTAAGGAGGCAGCGGGGAAATCTAGAGACGCTGCAGCTGGGAATGGTAAAATTGGGGGGCAAAATAATAAAGGGGGGAAAGGGCTGCATTTAGCTGGGCAATGTGGTGTCTGCTGCTTTTATGATCTGTGAGTTTGAGGAAGGGAAATGGAGGTTGTGCAGGCTGAGGTAATGGACAGGGTGGGCACAGTGGGATCGGCTGCCACCGGGGTGACTCCTCCCACATAAATCCTGGTCAGAAGCATCACAGCCAAGGGCAGAGGCAGAAATCACCTCACCCGGGCCCCATAAATCCAGTCCTGGACATCAGGGACGTACATCTCTAATGAACATTCCTTCCTGAGCAGGAGTGGGATGAGCTAATTGCCTTCGGTGCCCTCAGGTTCCCCTGGTTTGAGGTCACATTGTTTGGATTGAAGTGTCATTATTGCTAATTGGGGCTGGATATGTAGATCAAAGGAAGAAACCAGCCATATCATTCATTAGGTGAAGGAATGAAGTAATTGAATTTGCCAATTTCAAGCCACATCCCTTCCCTGTCCTTAGAAAATACTGACCCTCCAGATTTTTGATGCTGAGCTACTCATTTTAATTTTGGAAGCATTGTTCTCCTCTGAGGCTTTGATACACTGCTCTTGGAAATGTGTGTTTAGAGATGGAAAAGGAGAGAAATGGCCCTTGTGAGGGGTAAATGAAGTATTTTACTCTGTTCACATGTGTCTGCACAAATGGGATGTGGCATTATCTATTCCCTTAATAAAGGGGAAGAAAAACCCCAAATGGTGACAGTTTTTCACAAGGAGTAACAAATTTTCCAGTCTTTAAGTAAACATCATTATACCTTGGTAGAGAAAATGGGGTAAGAAAGATGTGTTAATTGCTCTTTTTCTAGAACCTTGTAACTAGAGATGAGAGTTTTGTCTGTTCTTCCTCTTCCTCATAGAGGAAACATCTTTCCATGCAGTGCCAGGTTTTGGGGCTAATAAGAAGAAATTGCCTCCAGGCTTTCGTGCAGTTCTTGCAATTAAAGTGAATAAAATTACATGTGTTATTGAAATATTAAGGGGGCAGTTGGAAGCTTGCTGCTCTTCAAGAAAATGGGAATTAATCACTGGAGATGCTGAATGGATACAGAGGAGGCTTAATCCCTTAAATTAGATGTATCATTGGAGAGATTGTGAAGGTGGTGCTGGGGACTGACTGTCCCCAGATCAATTAACACCAAGCTAACGAGGGACAGCGAGTGAAGGTCTCCCCATCCCAGCTGTGTGGAGGCAGGGCTGTGGGTGGCAGGGGGGATGACCCACCACGTGCTGCTGGCCATGCCTGTCGTCACAGGAGACCTTTCTCCTGCACGTGGTGTCTGGAATGCCAAGCCCGAATAATTGGCAGGGTGAAATTGGAAATCCAGGGATGATAACAGCAGCACCACGTGTGCAGTGTATATCAAGCAGGTAGTGACAGGCTGTCCCTGCCATCAGCTCCAATGCCCTTATTCATCTATTTTGGGCACAGTGTTTGGGAAAATGGGTCTCATTAACCTGTCTGCTGAATATTTTCGTGATAAAGTGCTACTGGTTATTAAAGCAAGGGGAAAACACAACGTAGAAGTTTTGAACTGGAGCTGTAATGGACATCCAAAATCCAGTTCAGTTAATTCCATATTAATTTCCTTGTGCCTGAGTGATTCTTCTTTGTCTCTCCTCTCCTGCCCCCATCTGGGAAACACCTTCCCACAGAAGGGCGGATGCAAAAATTCATCATTTTTGGAGCATCCACAAGAAATATTAAAAGTTGATGGCACAAATGAGGTTAAAGAAGTATGAACCTCACCAGTGATCTACATTAGATTTGGGTGGGAAATGAAAAAAGGAGCTAAGTTTAACTGATTGTTTAAGGTGACAACTTTAGCATTAGTTATAGCCTAGAGGATTCCCTAGAAATCCCAGCAAACACCACAATTCCTGTAGGAGGTGTGTATTTGAAAGTAGCGGAGCATGATGAATCCTCATGTATTAACTTAATTTGGGAAAATTGTGGCGCTGCGTTGTAGCTTCAAATGGTGATGGGTTACAGAGCCCAAAATGGAAATGTACTGAAATTCCATGGTGGGATGCAGGGAAAAGAGCGTGGTTGGCTGGGAAGTGAACTTTTTTGCAGAGTTCTGACTAAATAAACCGTGACAGCACAGACTAAATGCAGTGAAAAATAAGGTACAGCAGCGTCTCAGCTTGTGAGCTCCAGCCCACGCCTTATCTTGGTGTCATGGCTGGGCTGAGATAGGGTGGTCATGATTTGTTTAAATTTGTACAGTGAGGCAGGAGCTGAGAACTGTGCAAATTCCAGGTCTGCTCCTCACCCATGAAAGCACAGAGAGTACAGTGCCTGAGGAACATTCTCTGGCCAAGCTGGTGTTCGACTGTATTGAACAGGCTGGAGCTCTTGCTGCAGCATCGTTTTCTGTTAATTGCCATTAGGAATAGCACATGGCATCTTGCTTTCCAGCTTTTTCCACCTGTAAGTGGAATGAATGTTCTAGAAATCTCTCTTCTTCCCAACCCTTTGTTGAGACCTTTGGTAAAAGGAGCACCATGAAGCTCATAGCTAGAGATTCCTAAGAGCTGCATTTCCTTACTAAAATTGCAAGAATTAGGTAAAATTGCTTTTGGATAAAATCATTCACAACTCTTTTTTTTTTTTTACTGAGCTTTTGTATTTTGGTTAACTGTTTTTTGTGTTTTATTGTTTTTTGATATAGCTCCCCAGAGGAATTTTGAAATTGCCTTTAAGATGTTTGATCTGAACGGTGACGGCGAGGTGGACATGGACGAGTTTGAGCAGGCAAGTTGAACAATGAATGCTGTGGCATCCTAGCCATAAGCACAGCGTTCCTCTGCGATTTTACTGCCTTTTGTATTTGTGGTTAGTGCTGGTTTGTACCTTTCTCTTCTGTGCTCTGCCGTGTTGCCTCAGCGCCTGCTTTGTTTCTTTAAGCTGGATATTTCAAGGCAGAATTTTTCTTTCAGTGAGGACAACCACCAGTACAAGCTCAGGTTTCCTGTGACTTTGTCATCAGTAGTCAAGGCCAGGCTGCTGAGCAACCTGGGATAGTGGAAGGCGTCCCTGCCATAGGCAGGGAGTGGAACTGGATATGAATTTTATGATCCCTTCCAACCCAAACCATTCTGTGATTCTTTTAACATTTCCTTACAAAATGTCACCTTCAAAGCACACAAAAAACTTTTTTTCACTCTACTGATATTGTGGGATTTTGATCCTACTTCTTTCACAGCTTCTGCTCCATTCCTTAATTTTATTTGTCTTCAGAGAATAGCAAAGGTGAGTCTGCTTCTGAGGAGAATTTAGCCACTTATTCCAGTGTAATCCAAAAACGTGTTATTGAGAGCATATTTTCATTAGTCCCTTAGTTCTTACAAGGCTTCATCAACAGGGACTTTGGTGCAGGTTTTTTAATGAGTTTAGCCTTCATGTCTGATACTGGTGAGCTCCTCTTGTAAGCTGTGATTTATGGTTGTGTCCAAGTGAGAATAGATTGAAGGCTCGAGCTGTCAGTGGGGAAAAGATTTGCCCTCCAGGCAGAAGAGTGTAATTTTTTTTCTTACCTATTTCTACCCTTAAGATTTTGAGAACTTACAAACATCCTGAAATCACATCCTGAATCACCTGTGTGTGCCATTCTTAAAAGGAAATTTCAATGCATTTACGAAGTGATACCCGGGAATAAAGCAGCCCTGGAGAACTCAGGGACAGATTCTTACTCATCAGTTGGCTCAATGAGTAATTAACTGCAGAGGAGTCTCTATGAGGTCATGCTTGGGGCACTTGCTTTAGGTGGGAAGAACTAGTGGCGAAGGAGTTCTGTTGAATTACTCTCCCCTTCTAATCTTTTGCTGTCATCCTCCTTAAATTTTTACCCGTGGGTATGATGTCATCATCACGAGCTTGCTCCAGAGCTGTGGAATATGTCTGGGTAAGTGTAGGGCTATAGATGCACACTTTGGACTATGAGGAGACTGGAGTATGTTTAGCTGCAATCTGATATCCCTTCACTTGACAGCTTGATTTGTAAACCTGGGGCTTTGTTCGTTTTCCTTCCTTTCCTTCCTTTCCCCAAGTGAAAACCACTGTTCTTCCTTCTGTCTGCATAGTGCATGGAGACAGCACTCCACTGTAGCTGTGTGATCATATTGAACAGTCCAAAAGGTGATTTATGGTAGCTGTAATGTTCTAGAATGAAATCAATTATGGAGATAGATGAATTTAAGAAAAGCAGAGAACGATTAACGTCGTGCTAAAAATGCAGTGACACCGAGGTGCTAACGCAGGTGTCATGTGTGGCTTTTTTATTAGAGCCATGTAAAGGGAAAAGGAACATTTCTACAGGATGAATGTTTCCTAATCACTATGAAGATGAAGGTACAAAATTGAATTAAATGATTTCAGGTCATCCAGTACGCCAGGGGAAGTTATACATGCATTAAGTCACATAAAAATCCTTAGGAAGGGGAAAGTATTTTTGTTAAGCTGGTTACGTGCGTCACTGCCTCTATAGAAAGGAATAAAGTTCCTGGTTAGCTTCAGAATATTTGGGTGAAGGCTGATCGTCCAGAGCTTGAGAGTCAGAGGATGAAGGAGCTGTTTTGGAGAGTGAGAAGATATCTGTGAAAATACTGATTTACTGCAGAAACAAGCACCCAGCTTCTGTGGGAGGCACATATATCCCATTATGCACACCTGTATTACAAACAATGGTTTATATGATAAATCCTCTTTTGCACTCCTTACGGAAATGCCTTGGGAAGAGCGTGAAGGATGGCAGGATTTGCAGCTCTGTCCTGTAAATCTCACCTGGCAGGAGCAGCTAGAACTGGCCCTCTCAGGGGATTATGCAGCAGTTTAAAAGTGCAATATCATTTTGGGGAGAATGGGTGGAAAAAGAAGGGGAAGAAAAGGATCATCAGGGAAGCAGCATTCCATCCCTGCTTGCTGTGAGCACATGGGAATGAACTTCCTACTCCTCCCTCACATGCTGTCTTTGGAGACAGCCAACAGCAGGTCTGTCTTCTCACTGATGTTTGAAAACCTCATCAGGAAAGAAAATTACTTCGGTAATTTAGCTAATATGTGACGAAGTTGGAGGCTTTAACTGCCTAATAAAAAAATATTGAATTTCTTTAGGCCTTGCTGAAGAGCTTCACATTTTTTTAATCCAGTTGATGCATGTGGCTAGTGCTTAGTCCTGAATAATGTGGTGCCTGCATCAGTATTGTCTTCAACTCTTCATCCTTTGGCATTTAAATTGTTAGTTTACTCCTGTATTTTTAAATAAAAGCCAGCTGAAAAATAGTGAACTCACAGGCAGTGTTACTGATGATTTCTCTTTGAGTCTCTAACTATTTTAATTGATTTTATTTTTTCCCCCCACCACTCGTCTGGTGCAAAAGATGAAATGTCACAAACACTTAGGCTGAAATATGAACAAAAAAACAGGGGAGCATCTCAGTGCTCCACATCCTTGTACGATTGATGAGCTGTGGGTGAGGGCAGCTCCTTGCAGTGGTGCCTGCCTTTCTGGGCATTAAAAGGATTACCCAAAACAGGGACTGGTTAAATCATTTTGGCTCCAGTGCCCACAAGTGGATTTTCAACCTGTCTGACACTTGTTATAGATGGGAGAGGAAAAGAGAGCCATAGGATTCTGTATAAATAACACCCAGAAGAAGCTGCTCTATGGAGCAGTCTGCAGTGTGGTAAACACTTGGGTAGAAACAGGGGCAGTTTTCCAAGCTGGCCATAAACTGCCTTGCTTCAGACAGTTTATAAATATTTGTCTCCAAAATGTGCAGCATGCAGAGCTCAGAGTTAACAGTGGAGCACGAAATAAACTAAGGAGTTGCTCTTTACAGGGCAAAAATCAGAGAATCCCAGAATGGTTTGGGTTGGAAGGGACCTTAAAAATCATGTCGTTCCAACCCACCTGCCATAGGCAGGGACACCTTCCACTATCCCAGGTTGCTCCAAGTTCTGTCCAGCTTGTCTTTGAACACTTCCAGGGAGGAAACAGCCACAGCTTCTCTGGGCACCCTGTGCCAGGGCCTCACCACCCACACAGGGAAGAATTTCCTCCTAATATCCATTCTAAAGCTCCTCTCTTACAGTGTGAAGCCATTACCCCTTGTAAATAGTCTCTCTCCATGTTTCTTGCAGGCTCCTTTCAGGCACTGGTCACCCCACATCCTTCCTCACATCACAGTGACCAAAAAGCCCCCAAATCTCTTTTCTGTATGTTTTCCCCTCTTGATTTTCTGCTCGACTTGATTTTCCTTGTAGTGGAAGAGCAGCCAGCAATCCCTGGTTCGGATGCAGCGTTTCCAGCAAGGTGAACCCAGCACTGATATGGCAGCTTTTTTCTCTAGAGCATCCCCTTTGGGACTGTTCCAGTGCTCACTCTCTTGTTAGGAAAGAGTTGAACATGCTGAATACCACAATAACGAGGTTCTGGCATCCTTGTGACAGCTGGAGGTCTTGGCAGCTGCTTTTCTTCCTCCCTTCCAACTTTTGTCAGCAGGAGGAAGAGGCTGATGGCAAAGCAGTGGTGTTATTTTGAAGAGCCTTTTGTGCTGGGTGGGACAGCCCCAGGGATGGAGGAGCTTCCAGCTGCAGCAGGGAGCAAGGAGAGGGTGCCCTTGGGTTGAAAACCCCAGGATTTGTTCATAAGTGGGAAGGAAATGTGAGCTAACTGCGGTTGGTGTGAGCTCACAAAGATGGGCAGTAAGAGAGTGGAAGCTCCAAAACATTTGCAGGGGTTTTTCTTCCCCATGATGGCTGTGGCTTTCTCGCCTCCTGGGGTTCTGCTGAGAACAAGTTGCTCTGCTGGAGGGGTAGGATCAGTGCCGGAATTTTGGTCTGCAAACTGGGTGAATTGTTTCTTAAAGCTAATTTTAAGCACTTTATACTCTTGCTTTAAAGAGGACTGAAAAAGGGAAAGCTTAAGTTGATCAGAGAGTTTGTGAACTCTTCGTCCTTGGAGGTGTTCAAGGCCTGGCTGGATGGGGCTTGGAGCAGCCTGGGATGGTGGAAGGTGTCCCTGCCCATGGCACGGTTTTGGAACAAGATGATTTTTAAGGTCACTTCCAACCTGAATCATTCTGAGATTCTCCAAGTTCAGCCAAAATTGTCAGTTGTCATGTCTTTTAAGAATTATTTAAGGAAGACTAAAAAGAAAAAGGATGACACAGCTAAGCTTGGAGCACTTCATACTGGTACTTGATTGGTCTGGTTTTGATTGTGACATCCTCCCTGTGGTTTTTAGGTGCAGAGCATCATTCGTTCCCAAACCAGCATGGGCATGCGCCACCGGGACCGTTCCACCACCGGCAACACCCTCAAGACCGGCTTCAACTCAGCTCTCACCACCTACTTCTTCGGGGCTGACCTGAAGGGCAAGCTCACCATCTCCCACTTCCTGGACTTCCAGCGCAAGCTGCAGCACGACATTCTGAAGCTTGAGGTTTGGGGTGTTCTTTTTGTACAGGGGAGGGCAGTGCAGCACAGATTGTGCTGCAGGATGGGCCTTCTGGAGGAGGAGCAAGAGCCTGGGAAGGTTGCAGAGAGAATTTCTACACAGATCCAACCTGCTGTTAAATTCCTGATGAGCATTTGAGTGCCTGTGGCACTCCCCAAGGAACATCTCCAGCATTTGTTGGTAGCTGCTCTTGTGGAGTTGCAGCAGCAGCTGGCACATCCCAGGTGTGTGTCCCTCCACATGGTGCTCACCTGGCTGTTGCCTTGGCACTGCAGGTGGGGATGACTGAGATGATTTAAGGAAAAAACAACAGAGATTGTGACAGGCCTGTTGCTACCTTGCAGAGGAAGGTCTGTCTTAGTCCTAATCAGTGAGCTGTGCCCTAAAGGCCTAGGATTTATAACACTGCCAAAACTCTTCATCTCTGCTTTTGTCCCCACCTTTTCTGTTTGCTTCATTATTCTGAATCTTTCTGCTGGGCAAGTGTTCAGGCCTTGTTTGGATCCTGCTAAATAGGCAGTCTCTGTTACGTGACCTCTATTGTTCACTCCTGCATTAATATTTTTTAAAAGAAATGTTGCCCATCTCTTCTGAATTTAGTTTCCTTTTTAATTTGCATTACCCTGAGTTTTAACAGCAGCTCCCAACCTCTTGCACCTATTCATATAACCTGAATATAAGTATCACCCTTCAAAATTTGGTTCTTTTGTGTAAAATGAGTACAAGAACAGCAACAGGGGACCGGTTGGTCTGTGTCTCAGCCCCCAACTGGAGCTAATTCAGTTGGAAATGGTGCCCATCACTGCATCAATCTCCAAGGTTCAGCCTGGCATGAGCAAAGCCAGGCTTTTATTTGCTTTGGAAATCGGGATTTGTGCACAAGAAGATCCCCCTAACCTATTAAGACAACAGTATTCAGATCTCTCTCTCACTTCAATCTGGTGTATTATTGCTCACATGCTCAGGTTGTGTGATCAGCATTTTATTAAGTTCTTATCAAGTCAGTCATTGCAATTTTAAGCTGAATTTATTCCCTTTTTGATTTGGAGTTTACAAATGCAAGTAAGAAACTGACCCAAGGACTGATTATTTTATTTTTGTGAAGGCAATTGCCCAGTTCACTGCCTTCATTTTGTGGTCATTAAAGCAGGTGGTGTGGCCCTGCCTTTGCAGGGGGAATAAGCTGCTTGAAGACAATGTTCTTTGTGAACTGGGTCAGATCCTCAGTGCCTCTGCAAATTGAAACGAATAAAATTCTTTTTAAGGTGAAGAAACATTCAAGCTGCAGCTTGAATGTAAAGGGAAAAGAAATAGAGATTATTCTATCCCCTGTTTTTCCACTGCCATGTTCACTCCAGGGGTGGGCACTGAAGTATTCCTGTGCTCCCTCCATGGGTCTCTACTTCCCTCATTAAGAAGCAATGGGGATTTTTTTTTCAGTTTTGTGGTACTTGTTCTTTTCCTCCTGTGACAATTTAGTTTTTAATGATTTCAGTCACTTGCACGTCTTCCTGGCTAATAGCAGTTGCTTTTCTAACAGGTTAGTTATTAACTGGGGACAATAAAAGATATTTATGTCTGGGTAAGTTATTGAATATCATAAAGGCATCGTTCTGAATCCCTGCCAGCACCCTTGAGCACAGCACCAGGCTGTGCTTGGCATTTCTTATACTCATTTCCACTGAAGCATTGATGGTTCTGTTCCGCCAAACTTAACTTTTCCCTGAGTTCATGCTACTAAAGCCCTGATTTTCCTGTTCATAGCTCTCATTGATTTAGGCAAAGCAGGCCTATTTCTGTCCTCAGCATTATGCAACACGGCTTTTCTCCTCTTCAGCTTTTATCTCTTTTGATGTGATCTCCCACCTTTTCCCCTTGCTTCACATTTGACGTGTTTGTTCACAGTCAAGCAGCTTTTCACATGAGTGC
Source organism: Dasyornis broadbenti (assembly GCA_013397935.1). NCBI lineage: Eukaryota > Metazoa > Chordata > Aves > Passeriformes > Dasyornithidae > Dasyornis > Dasyornis broadbenti. Next base: position 2,393,680 of record VZRN01000794.1, on the reverse strand, counting down.
CTGGTGGGTTTGTGTTGTTCCTTTCCCAGGGAGTGCCCTAATGAACTCAGCCACTTAAACGTGGTAATTCAGAGATGAGGTCTCTCTTGAGAAGAGAAGGGTTCCTGTAAATCAGGAAAATGTGAGAAGTGGTGCTCAGCTGAACTCTTGTACCCTCATCTACTCGTCCCTTGCTGGGTCAGTAAAACTGGAGCGTGGTCTGAAGCTGGGATGTTGATTTGAAACCCGGGTTTTGTTCGTATTCACAGCTCCAGGGAAGTCTTTGGGGAAATGCGGGACTGAAGAAACTCCTGGGGCTGGTGCAGCCCCGAGTGACCCGGAGCCTCTGTTCTCAAACTGGGATGCTGGCTTTGTCTCTTTCAAAAGAAATCTGCTTTAAGAAAGACTTTTTTTTTAAAGTTGTCTTCCCTTCAACTCAGGATCCAGGCATTCTGCAGCTCATACACTTGAGAGCTGTTTTCTGCTGACTGAAGGTGGAACAATAGTTTCTGACCATCTGAACCCATTTTATCTTTCCTCTTACTGGTTTTGGTTCATTTCTTTTTTTAATCAAAATATCCATGCATATTTCTTGCTAAGATTCAGCAGAAACTCTCACAGAGGGATTAAATCAGACAAAGCCCTGAACATTTCAATGTTCCTTATGGCTGAAGTGCTGACAGCAGGTTTAAGTAACCGTGGCCTGGTGTTTTCTTCTCTTCTGCTTATTTTTTTTAATGCAAGTATATTTTCCATCACTTTATGGAAACTCAGCAGTCCACTCAGTCGCAGGAAGGGAAGAATGAGGAAAGTAACCACAGCCAGAGGTAGAGGAGAATCTTTTAATGCCTTATTACAACTTTTTGTGGTTTGGCTAGTTGGATGAAGCTATGGCCACTTTTTTGGGTTATAGGAAGGCCCTGCTTAGCGAAGGCTGAGCCACAGGAACCAGCCCAGCAAATGGGGCTCCTGGCAAGGTACTCACCTTTTCCCTTCTGCATTCCCACTGCCTCACTTTCATGCCTGCAGCCAGAATTCCTTTCTTCTTGTGGCTTATCACGACAAACAGTGACAAGTTTGTCTGGACAGGCTCTGCAGCTCTAACGTGTCCCCTTAGGCCAGGTGGTGTTGAGCTCCGTTTTTTGGTTTTGAGTGGAAGATCTCTGTGAGTCTGGAAGATAAACGATGATGTCAAGTCCTATTCATGCTATTTCTGCTTGTTAGTGCCTGTCTCAGGTGTTCCTGTGTCCTTGGTGGACCAAAAGGAGTCACAGCCAGCCTGTGGAGCTCTCCCAGCCTAAATTTTTTAGGATTCTGGAAGTGTATATAGAAGAGCTGTGTGAGCCCTTTGTTCTCCATACCTTTGTCATCCCTGCAAGGCAATCCCAAACCTGCTGATAGCACTGATTTAATCTCCCTATTTTGTTGTCTTATCCAATAAAAAGATCTTCCAAGTGAAGTGAAATGGTATTCTGTAAGAATATGGTAAAGATACAACATGTCACTGCTGTCATCTGGAAAATCCCTTATTTTCTGTCTGTTTTGTGACAGGTGATGTGGGAGTAACTTCTTTATCCTGGAAATTCCTCTTTTCATGACCAATGCCAATACAGTTGGTGCCAGGTTTGGTTTTTATGAGGAAGGGCTGATGGATGCTCTTCCATCTCCACACACCTCATTAGGAAGTCTTAGATCCTTTGGGATCTCAGGCCTGTCTTAACAAATACTCTGGTTTCAGAAGGCATTTCTGATGCTGCTCAATTGGGTTAAGGTAATGAAGTCTGTAAGTGCCTTTCTCTTTGGAGCTCCAGTGTTGGGATTGTTAATATCCAAGTAATCCTGTACCAGGTATTAAAAACTGCTCTGTTGTTACCAACTTGGTCAAGATTTTTGAGTTTCTGCCTTATTTTTATAGGGGCTGGCAGAGCAATACAGGTTTTCAGTGATTTGTTAACATAGGCAACAAAGTTTGCAGTAATGAGTCACATATCTTTGTTTCTGCTGCAGTCATTTAGGGGAAAAATGAGTAACTTAAGTAAATTGTTTTGAGTAGCCTGAAAAATGAAGTTTGACAGTGTCAGATTGGCTGAGCTTTGTAAGGAAGGGCCCAAACCTCAGACTTTTTGGAGGTCAATTTTCTATTGAATTTATACGAGGCATTTTTATTTTAAGTCACCTTTATGACAGTCTGTCATGATTAGCAGTCAGGGATGGACAAAGCCATGATGGATTTAGTGCCAAGGAGAGGGGAGTTACCAGGAGATCCTGCAGACCTTCATACTCCTTCTTCTGCATTTCATGTATTAGAAGTCTAGGGAAGAGAAATGAGGCTGATGTTCCTGCCTTTAATGGATAGCCATGAAAGTGTGGTGGGTGACAGAATTTTGTGACATCTCCAGTTAAAAATGGGATCCTCTGACCACTGTGAATTAGTTTCACATCAGGGAACTCTGTAGTTAAGGAGGCACAGCCCAGCATATACATGTGTAATCTGAGAACTTCTAGGCAGGCAGTGGAACAGATTCAGACAGCTCATCATGTTTTTGATGGCATTCAGAGCTGGCAGCCTGCTTTTGTCTTGACGTGTGAGTGGAAATGGTCACATGAAGCTTTCAGGTTGACTGCGCTATCTCAGTTAGGGTTTGGGGAAAAGCTGGCATTCACTTCTTGTCCAGTGTCAGCCAAAGATTTGGGAAGAATTCAGAGTGGAACAGTATGGAAGAAAAAAATCTGAGAACAGGGATAAGTTATGAGGCCATGGCATGTGCAGCTTAAAGGAAAGACAGAAGGGAGATATAACTGTCTCACTAAACACGAGGAGTCACCGTAAAGGAGTCTGAGGCAAGTCATTTTCATCAATCAGGAACAGCAGAGCAGGTAATGAAATGCCTAAGTGTGCACCAGGGAAAGTTTAGTTGAAATCCAAGGCAGGTTGAATTCCAGTCCCTTTTTCCATTAAGCAGGGGGAATGCTGCTTGGGTGAGGTATTCACTGTCATGGGTGAATTAGCAAAAGCTGGGCTTTATGCCTCAGTCAGAGGATGCTGTAGTTAGATGTTTCTAGCTAATTGCTGCCTAGTGTAAGTGAGGAAATCATCTGCACCAGAGAAATCAAACCCTCCCAGTGCCTCACTCGGAAAGGCAGAGGAAGAGACTGTGGGGTGGTTTTGTGGGGGTTGAGGGTCATAAGAGCACATCAAGTATCTTCATGTCAGTGGTGAAATCACAGAATGTCCTGGGTGGGAAGGGGCCCACAGGGATCATCCAGTCCAACTCCTGGCCCTGCACAGACACCCCAACAATCCCACCCTGTGTCTGAGAGCGTTGTCCAAACGCTCCTGGAGCTCTGGCAGCCTTGGGGCTGTGACCATTCCCTGGGGGCCTGTTCAGTGCCCAGCACCCTCTGGAGGAAGAACTTTTTCCCAATATCCAATTTAAGCATCCCCTGGCACAACTTCAGACCATTCCCTTGGGTCCTGTCACTGATCACCAAAATATCCAGTGGTCCAGGAGCATGCCAGTGAGGCTGGCATGGTGTGGCACTGTATGTGCTGCAGCTGCTTGTCAGCATGGCTGGGACAGGCTGGAACACACAGCAGCAGCTGTGCCATGCCCTTGTTCAGGATGGATGCTTCCTGGGGCAACCACCTGGTGAGAAAACACCTACTGCTGCCTTGTATTTGAACCAGGTGACTTCAGTGTCAGTGACTTGATGCAGTAGCTCTGCAGGGGAAGCTGTGGATTTTATTGGGATTTCTATTTATTGCATCATTAGCAGCAGTGGAAGGCTTTACTCTGTACCAACAGGCTCCTTTGGTTTATGAAGGGTGTGTAAATCCACAGCTGAGCTCCTGCAGTGCAGCAGAGCCTGGTGTGGGATCCCTGCAAATAAAATCCCAAGAGTGCTATTTGGATTCATTACCTTGCCACAGGAGTGTGTGGAGGTTTGTATCAGAGTCCATGAAGTAGAAGGGATAAGCTATTTAGCATAGATGCTCTTGTTCATGTATGCACAACCAAGTAAACTAACAGCCAGGGAGTGTTAAAAGTTGGTGGGCAAGAGGTTGGGGATGTTTGTGAACGTGTTCTTGTAGCAGGTACCTGACTTCTACCTCCTCCTGCTGGATGAACAAACACTTCAGTCTTCTTGTTCTTCCTCCCCTTTCAGGCCCTGAATTCAGAGCTGGTCTGCACCTGCACACGTTGCTGGCTGTGCTTCAGCCCTGGGTTTGCTTCTGCTGATGCAGGAAGGATGTGGGAGCAGGACCCTTTTCCCTACTAGGCTGAATTCAAATCCTGCAAACTTATTTTTCTTGGGGAATTCAGCACCAAGGTCAAGAAAACAGCATGAACTCTTAACAGGCAGAGAGGGAGCTGTATGTCTTAATAAAACTGTGTACAGCAGTTCCATGGAGACTTGGATATTGGTATTTTTCAGAGTAATGGCTTCACACGGATGCTTGCAGCTCTGCTGTCCTGTGTGTTTTCCTGCAGGAGGGTTGGGAGTTTGTTCTGCTTCTGAACTTTCCTCTTATTCAGGGAGCGTGCAGGATGAAAAAACTGCTCTGTTCCTTGGTACCCAGAAGCATCATCAAGGGCAGGAATGGCAGTAAGAGAGCCAGGTCTGGAGAGCAGACATGGGAAGAGATTGCTCAACTCTTCCTTCTCTCCATCCCTTTAATTTATCAGCCATGTCCTTTTTCCTTAGCATTACTGATCCCTTTTCTTTAGGTTTCCTTCCTGTCATTCCCTCACCGCACAGAATTTCAAAACACAGACCTCTTCAGAGCCTGCAGGAAGATATTTTCATTCGTGGGGCTGAAGTTCAGGTGCAGCCATCTTTACATAACCTTTTTTTAATTGCTCATGAAAGCGGAACAAGTGGCTGGTGATGGGAATGAATTTTTTCCCCCTTGCAGGCAGCAGTGGCTTGCCAAGGTCAATGAAATCTCCCAAGCTTCTCTCCAACATCAGGCCTCCTGGGATTGCACTGCTGCTGACAGATGGACATTTTTAACCTGGCTGTTACATATTCACTTAGGCAGAGGGGGAAAGTGTGAACAGGGAAAGCATTTGGAAGATTGGATTTTTCTCCTGTGAAAATAGCTCCCATTTCTTTCATTTCTTATTTTTTAAGGTAAAGAGAAGCAGTGGTCCAGGCTGGGTTTGGCATTTCCTGCGGCCCATTTTCATTCCTCCTGCTGTTGGCAGCCTTGATCATCTTTAGAGCTGTGTCTTTGAGTGTGTTTTACCAAATAATGCAGTAATTACACCCGGGGGCTCTTTCCAGGCTGTGTCCAGAGCAGGCTGAGCTTCATCTTCATCTTGCAAAACCCAGTGCTTTAGATCCATGTCCACAGAAGAAACCTTCCTTTTAGCATAATTATCCCCCCAAAAAATTAGTATTTGAAATTTTCAATCTTCCCAAACAAAAAGCCTTTAGAAACTTTTGGGTTTTTTTTTGGTAGTGATTTGGTGCCTGTGCAAACATGTCAGCTTACTCACAAATACATTAAATATTTTTGGACGGGCAAGGTTGCTGAGATTTAGGGAGATCTATAGTGTTTTCCCCTTTCTTTTTCTTCCTGTCATAGTTGTATATGCAACTTGACAAGAGATCCTGGCAGCTTCCTTTTCCAGAACAGTAAACAGAGCCAGTGCTGCAGTAGTTTGCAGATAAATAATGTATTACAGCCTGTCAAATAAAGCTTTGAGCAAATACCACTTTAAAGGGTTGTATATTGTGGATCTGGATATTACCCTACAAATCATGATTTCCCAGACCCTTTTGATTCCTCATTATGCACAGAGCAGCTCTTGGAGCAGGTCACCTTTTTCAACTACCCCTAAACCTGACAGAATTAATATTAGCAATATTTCTGCTATGGATGGTTTTTTAACCAGCAGAAGGAAGCTCAAAAATCATCCCTCAACACTTTTCTCTCCATCCAAAAGTCCTTGAAGATTTACTTCACTTTGCTATCTCAATTAGAAATGTGGCACGCACACATTTATTTATTTAAGATCCTTGCTTTGAGATTGTAGGGAATACATCATCTGTTTGATTGGTTTTTAGGGGAAGCCTTCCTAGAGATTTAAGAGCCTGCTAAAATACAGCTGGATATTTCACTAATATGAGTGTTTGAAGAGGAGAGGAAGTATATCCTTTTGGCATTGCTTTAGGAAAAGTCTGAGCTGTGTTTTCATCGTGCTGGGTCGTGTTACAACTGGGTGTTTCCTTCTTGCACCGATGGGATTTGGTGGATTCTAAATGCTGCTTGTGGCTGTGCCAAGTGGAAGGGCCTGGAGGTTATTTTAGCCATCTTCTTCAGCAAACAAAGAAAGAGGCACAAGCCTCCGGTGTGTGTCCAGCCCAAAAATGCCAGGTTAGGAAGGAGAGGCATAATCTCCAGGCATAATTTATCCTGCTTTTCCATGGGAGTTTTTTACATCCACTCCTCATTGTCTGGTGATGCTGAGCCCTCTCTGAGGGCTTTGGGGCACTGGTGTCCCTCCCCAGGTGTCCCAAACCCAGAGCAGGGTTGCACTCTTGGGCACAGTTCAGTCTGGTGGCAGCAATCACAAAACACTGCTCCCCATTTCTTAAACGTCCATTTTCTGGTTAGAGAGGATATTAGCACTGGAGTTTTAGGGAGACTTTTCCTCTATTAATGCTATTTGTTATGACAAATTTATTGAGGAGGAAGGAGAGTCAGCTGGGAAAAGAAACCTTCCCCTGAGAAGTGTTTGGTACCCAAACTTGGTACCAACTTTTTCTGAGGCCATTGGAGCTGCTTCATTTCCCACAGTGAGCCTTGCTAGCAAAAGGAGGGATGAAAGGAAACCCATGTCTGCATTTAGGAAATTCCAGCAGCTTTTTTTTCTCTTCCACCAGGATGTTTCTTGTGGAGGTGTCTCTGAATTGGTTTGGGCTGGATGCTCCTCAGAGCCTGGGATTTGATTTCCTACAGGGGAAGGTGGATTGAGTTAGTGGGGGGGAAGAACGGTGAAGCAAGAAAGAAAAGAGATTATGGGTCTCTTGTTTTATGATAGATCCTTATATTGCCTTTCCATAAAATCGTGCAATTAAGGAGATGTGGAAGCAGGGAAAATTACTTATTTGTCCTCTGCTCTCCTCATGTGAGGAAGTGTTTCCTCAGCACTGAAGGAAGGAGAGTGGGGTTATTTGTTTGAACAAAGCTGAGCGTTTCAGCTTCTAGAGGAGCAGGAATATGCTCATCCTGTCAGACTGGGGGAGTTTGGGACTATTTAACGCATGATTAAGGTTATGAGTAATCTTTTAAATAGCAAAAAATCAGGAAGTACCTTGATGTGTATCTGGGCTAGCTAAGCTGGTGAAGTGAAGGACTTCACCCCATTTCTCCTGTCTTCTTCCTCTCCCATAGGATTCCATAATGGCCTGGGTTGGAAGGGATCTTAAAGCTCCTCTCATTCCTCCCCCCTGCCATGGGCACAGACACTTTCTGCTATCCCAGATTGCTCCAAGGCCCATCCAGCCTGGCCTTGGACACTTCCAGGGATCCAGGGGCAGCCACAGCTTCTCTGGGCACCCTGTGCCAGGGCCTCTCCACCCTCACAGGGAAGAATTTCTTCCACATATTTCATCTAAATCTTCTCTCTTTCCGTTTGAAGCCCTTCCCTCCTGTCCTGTCACTACAGTTTCTGATGAACTGTTCCATAAACACCTTGGATTTCCTTTCATGTCACGTTGGCTTTCAATGAATTTCCAAACACAGCCTTTTATATTTCAAGCTAATTCTCCAGCACCTCAGGTGTCCTGGCCTGCAGGAAAAACCCTGGCCAGCATTATATCCCATTCTTCTTGCCTTGTGCAGATCCAGAATCCACTGCTGGCACCAAGTGGCTGCGAGTGGAAGCTGCTCCAGAGGGGTTGGACTCGTTGTCCATTTCTGTGTGATGATTTTGGGGCTGCAGTTTGGAACAGGATAGGACCCCCCATCCTCTCTGTTTCCCTGTTGTGAGATGTTGGGAGCAGGAGCTGCTCCGTGCCCCTCTGGGTGGTTCCGGTGATGCCGCATGAGCGACTGCTTGGGGCCTGCTTTTCCTTCTTTAAGATCCATGAAAGGGAAGAAAGGCTGTCAGAGGACTTGTTGGCCTGTAATAAATCCCATTGTGCTGTGCCCCGCATCTCCTCCTTGTAGGGTTTGGGGTTGTTTTTCCCCCTCCAAGTGACCAGAAAAATAACCTGTACAGTATCATCCTGAGCATGGAGGCAAAGGAATGTGATTACCTGGGAGAGCACACAATGTTTCCTGCTTTTTCAAGTACCTGGAGGATTTTAACACTTAACACTGTTTGTAGGCTGTGTATTGAGTACTGAAAGAAAAATTACTGTATGCTTTCCACCCTCCTTCATTTCTGAGTGGTGAGCTGTGTTTGGCCAGAAGACATTCCAGAAGGCAGAGGAGCATGGATGTATTTCTGCTCCCAGGCAGGGAGGTAGGAAAGGGTAGCTGGTTTTTTTTTTTTTCAGCAGAAATCAATGAATTCCCACTCACAAATCCTTTGAAGCAAAGTTTCTTTATGGATAAACACAATCCCTGACATAGCAGAAAAAAATAAGCAGAGTTTCCCTCCCTGAAATTTGTCTATATCATCTTTAAATGACATGCTCTGTTTATCCCTTGTGTAATTAATTTAAATGCATCTGACAGTAGCTTGGAGGCAAGTTTTGAACTTTCTTTATCCCTCACTGTGATGTCGTTGCTTTTTCTCAGTTCAGTGGTGGTTATACTGGAATTTGGGAACTGGATGTGGACCAGCTCTCACTTCCCAGTCCCTCTCTGGACTGACCTTTGCAACGAGCACTACTGTGTATGAGAGTAAAACTCTTGGGCATCTGAGTGTTCTGGTTTAATGTTAGAGATATTCATTTTTAAGTGAGATAAATAATAAGTAGCATTAATTCCATAATTCCCAGAGGTTTTTGGTTTTTTTTAATTTCTTGCAAATAATGGTGCTGTGTATCAGAAGAAAAATGAAGATGAAAAGTATTTTAATTTTTCTTTTCTGGTCTTTTTTTTGCATCTGGTAGGGCAAAACTCACCACAATCTGGAGGTCTAGGTCCAAAAAACCTGCAAGGAGTTGGTTCTTTATTTGCCCATCTGCAGGGAGCTGTGCTTGCTTGTGTTACCCCATGGAGCTGCCCAAAGCCTGATCCTTAACACAGGGCAGGGGGAGGAGGGGTTAATGGGCTCTTAGACACCAACTTGAGATTTTTCTAAGCGTAGTCACCACTTAAGAAGTTGATTTGAGACATTTGGACCCGTTTCCTAGCCTTTAATTAAAGATGCTACCTAAAGCTCTGCTAAAACTCGGGGTATTTTAAGGCTGTTGGTAGAAAAATGCTGGTTTGTGTCTTTGGGGATGAAATTAGGAATATTACAGCAGAAGAAAGCATCAATGCTGCTTTTGAAGCAGCACTGACGGCAAATTTTTGTGTCCCGGGGGTGTTGCAAAACTTCTTTGCATTCTTCAGGCATGGCAGAAACTACTACTTTTGCTTTTTAATGAAGAGCATTTCCTCCCAATGAGTTTTCCCTCTCCTTTCCCCAGCACAGGAGAATGGGAGAGGCCCATGTTTTGCATCGTGAGTGATCCCCAAAGCCTCTATCAGATGACAGTAAAAACCACCATATTTTCCCCAAAACTGTGTGGGCCACTCAGGTGAAAGCACAAGGGGCTGAGGAGCAAAATTTCTCCATTTGGGATTTGGTTCCTGCCAGTCTCACCCATCCAAATCCCTCCAGCCTTGGTGCTTCACTTATCAGGAATCACTTGGTGTCCCAGTGGGAAAAGCAGCCAAAATCTGGTTGATATGGTAGTAATTAAAAATTCATTAGCACTGAGGAGAGGCTGAGGCAGGAATTGTGAACTCCGCAGGCAGCAGAATATCAATCACTGGTACCACGTTGTTCCCCACAAGTTTTAAAATTAATTTTGTTGTTAAATGTCATCTTGTGGCTTGTGATCAGCCGGAGTACTGGTCTTGTGCTTCCTGATAAATTGGAAGGGATATAATCTATCCCAAGTAAGGGATCCTGAGTGCTGAGATCTGTGAAACTGGGTGAAGTCTGATGTTGATGTTTGTAGATTCATAGAGGTAGGGGAAAAGGAAAGAATGGAATCCCCATTATTCAGGGGGCAGACACCTGGTGCTCCAACCCAGCATCTCCAAGTTGGGGAATGGCTCCCAGGAGTTGTCCAAGGAATTGCACACAGGGAGAATGTTGAGAGACAGTCCTGGAGAAAGCAGGCGTTGGAGCACATCAGGATTTCTCCTTCACCAGCGCTTCCTGCAGTGTCCATTTTTTATGGTGCCTTTTTTATGCCTCATACCTTGGGTGGAGCTTTTCTGCTGCTCCTGTTTTCATCTCCCTGTTTTCCTTTCCTTCCAGTTCGAGCGGCACGACCCGGTGGATGGGCGGATCACGGAGCGGCAGTTCGGGAGCATGCTGCTGGCATACAGCGGGGTGCAGTCCAAGAAGCTCACTGTCATGCTCAAACAGCTCAAGAAGCACTTCCAGGATGGAGAGGTCAGTGGTGTTCATGGAAAATTTGGGAAAATTTCTCAGTCCTAGATCGGGCTGAGAAAGGAGTAAGCAATCCCCGTCATCTTTGGAAAAGCATCTGCTCCGTGTTAAGCGCTGGTGGAGAGAGGGAAGAGCTGGGAGTGCAGTGGTCAGTGTCCACTGCAGGCTGTAGGTTTGTTCCTTATGAAAATAGATGCTGTAATCTTAAAAATTCAATTTGGTGAATGGCACCCTGGGTCTGGAGCCAGAACAAACATTGAAGCAGTGCTCCCAGCTCCTGGCTCGACCTTGGATTCATTAGCTGCTGTGACCAGGCAGTTTGTTATTTAGTTATTAACTTCTGGGAAGAATTACTCACAATTTAGAGAGGAGTAAGTTTGCAGATCCTACACTCATTAATTTAGTGAGAGACCTTGGAATGAGATATCCATACCCCAGGGATGTGCTTTATCAGGTGAGGCAAGTATGGGCTGAGAAATTATTGAGCATTAGAATTTTACATTTGTTCCTATAATGGATGTTCTTTTATTAAGCTGGAATGTTCTTTTATTAACTAGGATATAAACAAGCAATTCATCAAAGTGAGAATGGATGGAAAGTCTTTGGCTGGCTGTTTTAGAGCGTTCTGACATCAGAACTGGAGTTTGTTTCTTAACTAGTTTAGGTGCCAAGTGTCTTGTGAAACACAAGTTTTGACCAGGGTCTGCTCCTTTTTTTTTTTTTTGTTCCTCAATGGAATTTCTACATGAACAGGAATCATTTGATATCTCCAGGAAAAAGTGCTTAAACACAATGTGTGTCTAATAGAAAATATCAGCTCTGTTGTTGAAGTTTGCAAGTTGTCGACTCTTTTGCTGTGATTTTTGGGGTTTTATATATATATATGTACGTGTATATATATTACTGAACAGTAGCTGGATGTATGAGAAGAAAGGCAGAGGGATTTATTTTGGAAGATTTCTTAGAGCAGATGTTTTCTTCCTTTCATGTGTAAGCCAAGACCCTGACATCTGTGCCAGAGGAAGAACAACTTGTTCTTACCTTATTCCTCATCCCCAAATCAGCCAGATTGTGTTTCTATTTACAGCCAGCCAGATTCAGTGCTAGTCTTTATCTTCCTTTATTCCAAGGACTTTCAAGGAGAATGGGCAATAGGACAAAACCAAAAAATTATATTGGCAAGGAACAGAATTGGTGGAAAGTTCATTATTCCTTACACTGGTGAGGATGAAATACCCAGGAACTGTCCCAAACTCACCCAGCAAGGCTTTCCCTTGGAAGTGCAGTTCCCTTGTGAGACCCTTCTTGTGGAATCTGCCAAACCTTGTCTTCCTTGTCTGATGCAATTACCTTGGCTGCCCAAGGCAACCCTGGCAGCCTCCAAAATGATAAAACTCTAGGTTTAATCTAATCTTTAGCTGTTTTCCAACGCTGTTATGCTGCATTCCTGCTTCTGGGAGTGGTAAGTTTTCTTGTATTAACTGCTAATCTCCTTTAATTTTCATTTTTCTTGAGGAAAAATCCCATCTTAGCCTGGAGAGGTGAACTTTGCCTATTCAGCAGAGCTCCCACATTCAGTTTTGTTGAACATTGCTTATGATTGTCCTCCTCAAGTTGTACTTACACAGCTGCTTTTCTCCTAGTAAAAAGGACCTGAGTCATCAGCAATATTTACAACCAAGATATCATTTGGTTTATGCCCCCCTAACTGCTAGAAAACCAAGCTGTCTCTTCAGAAATTAGTGATTTGTGTCATCTTACACAAATGCTTTGGGGGCTGGCTGAGATATTTTTCTGTGGAGATGGCAGGGAGTGGCAGTGAGGTGAAATTCCTGGCTGAACCTGAGTTCCCAGGTGAAAACCCCTAATTTTTGCAGGAGATGTTTGAGCTGTTGTGTTACAAGTAGGTATGTGCTTCTGGAGTCCCCCTGCTTATGTTTTGTGAGGATTACTTGGGTGATGAAGGAATTCAGGCTTATGAATTAACAACTTGAGCTACAAATGCCTTGAGGTGATCATTTATTTGTTGGCTTCGTCTGAGGCTATCCCAGTCTCTGATTTTTATTTTATTTTGGAAACTGGAACAAAGTTAATGCTGATTCCAGCCTCCCTATAGGATTCCTCAAGAAAGTATTAAATTTCATAGTACTGATGGCGTTCAGTGGCTTTGTCCACGTGAAAGCGAGGATTTGTGGGATACATGTGTGTCACTGGTTTTGCTTTTCCAGCTGGTGAAAGGACCACAAAGGCCAGGTTGGGTGGGCCTTGGAGCAACCTGGGATAATGGAAGGTGTCCCTGCCTATGACAGGCATGGAATGAGATGGGTTTTGAGGTCCCTTCCCACCCAAACCATTCCGGGATTCCAAACAAGGAATTTTGCACAGACAGTAGTGTTGCTTGGCCTTGGCATCTGCCATCTCGTGAATTCCAGGAAAACACAAAGTTTATGGCTCTTTGCTTGAGAACACTACAAACCTCAGCTGTCCCAAACAGAGCAGGTAGATCACAGCACAGAGTCTTCTGCTGGCCTAGAAGTGGCCACACACCTTGTGGTTCCTCCAGGCTTCCCACACTTTCAATGCCCTGCTCCCAGGCAGGGAGGCATTGTGATAATTGAGATTTGCTCCTATAGAACCATTGTGCAAAACAGAGGAATCTTTGCAGTGCTTCCTGCAGAGGTACCTGATTTATTGGATTTTTTTTCCTAGGACAGTATTTAATTTAATTCTGCTGTGCATCTTAGCATTCCTCTTGGGAAGAGGAGCAGGCAAACATTCAAGGAAAGCTCCCTGCACAGTCACCAGGGATTTCTCTCTTCAGTCAGATCTGTTGTCCGCGTGTGCTCTCCCATTTTGCCATCTCATCCTTTTTGGCCCAGATCCATGAATCCAGGGCTGACAAAGTTGCTGTTGAATGTGTCAGTGCACACGTAGATCATCAGTGCAGTGCTAAATACTCACTTACAGCAAAGACGGGAACAAGCTGCAAATGTCTCTATGGAAAGACCTTTAAAATGTGCTTTTTTCTTTCAAAAGATTGGTGGCTTCTTCCCTGATTAGAAGTTGTTTGAGCAGGGTTACAGCAGATTGTGTAAATTAATATTTGACAGTACCTGCTGAACACATCCACACCATGGAACTGTGCCGTGTTCTGCAGTTAGGATTTTTAATATCGTGCTCTATTAATCTGTCATGCAAGGCAGGATAGGAGGAGCCTGAACCTGAGCTCCTCTTGACAAGCTGATCTATGTTTCCCAGAGAGGGAGTCTGAGTGGTTATTACTGTGCTGATGATTCACCTCCTCCCTTGGCTCCACGCCGTGGCTCTGCTGGAGGAGCTGGAGGCTCCAGCTCTTGTCCCAGCACTGCTGGGGTTGTGCTGGAGCTAAACAGGGTGATAAAATCAGGTGTGGTGAACCAGGTGGGGTTCCCAGAGCTGAGCTCATCAGCAGTTCCTCCCCCAGGGATCTCAGGATGTTTTTCCATGACTATCCCAGAGAGTGGCTGTCAGCACTCACTGAGCACATGCTCACCTGGCCCAGGTAAGGGGAGCAGACAGGGATCCTGCCTCCAGCAGCAAAGCAAACTGGGACACTTCTGTGGTTTGCAGTGTCACCTTCTGCCACACTGAGTAAGACATGGATGCCCCCAGGGATCCCTGAATCTATTGGGGAGAGACTTTACAGTGCACAGACTGTTTCATATTGTCATTGCAAGTGTGCAGGCTTCAAAAAAAAAATCATAAATGGCCCTATTTGCAGTGGTGTCCTGCATCCCAACCACAGGCTCGTGGTGTGTCCACTCGCCTGGGAAATGGTTTTCAGTCCCTTCCCATTGCAGGACTGGTGGGGTCAGGAGGGAAGCAGAGGTAGGGAACAAAAGTACAGGTCACAACTCACAGCCTCAAGTGCCAAGGTTGAGTTTTTGGAGTGTGCAGATGAATTCCCTTCTGGCCACAGCTTTGGGTCACTTTGTCATCCCAGACAATGGCCATGATATCCTTTTCCCATCACCACATGAGTGTCTTTCTTCTGTCCTAGGGGCTGACATTTGAGGAGGTGGAGAACTTTTTCACTTTTCTGAAGAACATAAACGACGTGGACACAGCTTTGAGCTTCTACCACATGGCTGGAGCTTCTCTTGATAAAGGTATTAAAACCTGTGGGATGTTTAGGCACTGAAAGCCTGAGGGAGCACAACTCATGCCGTGTCTTTGGAGTTGGGAAGATGTCAAACAAGCCCAGGCTGACAGGTTAAAAATGTACCCAGATTGCAATTCCTCCCTGTAATGAGGTGCTTAGCTTGCTACATCCATGGATAAAGTGGGATTTCAGGTTTTATACTCCCAGTCTTAGATACAGGGAGAAAAAGGCTGACATGTGTAGCCTGAATGGATGAGGAAGCAGTGATTTCACAGTGGTACCTTCAGCAGGACCATTCTGCTGTGTGCAGAGGCAAGGTGACCTCGTGAGTGTGTCACAGGCTCTGCTTCCAGATCTCAGGGACCACCAGTGTTTCTTCTTCATCCCCATCTTCTGACAAGACCTTTTTTTTTCTTCTTATACAAAGGACTTCAAAAATGAGTGTAAAAAATATTCTTAAAGTCTTACCTTTTGTGGAGGTCTCTGATCCACACAGCAGAGGCAGGAACCAGCAGGGGGCTGGTGGTAGGAACTGTTCAACCCTTGTTTTGTTTCAGCTTTGCTCAAAAATCGGAGGCTTTGCCTAGAAATAAGAGCTGTATGGCCAGATCCTGCATTTCTGATTGGAAATCCAAGCAGTGGCAAATACCTTCGGAGCTCCTGGGAGTGCTGGAGGGAAAAAGAGGGAGAGCACTAGAACCCCACTGAGGTGCCAGACTGAGCATTAAGGTTTGTCCAGAGACTCTGTTTCAGATAACCCACAGTGCAGAGGAATGGGCTGAATAAACCTCAGAGCTGGTGTTTCTTGGGGACCTTGGTAATAATGCGGTTTGTTGATCAGACCAATCCATATCCTCTTTCTCATCATGTTTCCTTTTCTGAACTGGTCTGTGTCAGGTGTGTGCTCAGATCTGACACACTGATGTAAAAAAAAAAAAAAAAAAAAAAAAAAAAAAAAAAAAAAAAAAAAAAAAAAAAAAAAAAAAAAAAAAAAAAAACAACAAAAAAACAAAAAAAGCCCCCAGAATATTTTTCAAGCTGAAGTCCAGCTCTTCAGCCAGGATCTGTCCCAAGTGTGTGCTTTGCTCTTCTAGATTTTTTTAAAGAGTTTTTTGTTGGTTTTTTTTTTTTAAACACTCAGACAGAGAATATAAAATAAAGATGGCAAACTCATTAAAAGATTTCTAGGCTAAGTGGAAACTCTTGTCTACTACAAAGTTAAAGCTGATTTGTTTAGGCAGCTGCAGAATTAAACATTTCGGAAGTCAACTACTCCAACTGCTGCTGTTGTGAGAATATTAAGGCATTAATAGGTTTTGGGGCAGTGGAATTACAGAGGGGAACAAATGTGTCACATCTCTTGTGTGTGTCAGCAGCCCTTCTCATCTTAAATTTTTTTGGGGAAATCATCAGTACTCTTTGGCTGAGATTATCATTACCTTAAGACTTCAAAGAATCTGATAGGATTTTCTTTCGTTTAAAAGTAAAATACCAAGTCTGGGTGTGCTCCTATTGCTCTGAGCCCTTTCTGCAGCATCCCAGAGGAGGTAATAGCCCAGCAAATCCAATTTACTCAGTGCCTAGAGAAAATTAGCAATTGTCCTGTCGTGGAATATGCATTTTTGGAGAATTTAGGTCTGTGTGCAGTTGGTAAATCAGTGTGATTGCTGTTTAATTATGTGCCATTAATGAGCTCGTGCAGCCTCTGAGCTGGGAGTGTTTGGCTGGGGTAAGGGAACCTTCCTTGGGCGGGAGTCAGATTTAAATCAATGGGGTTTAAATCAAATGGGGTGAGCCCTCCCAAAAGTCAATCTTTCACAAGGTTGCTTTTTACAAACTAACAAATGTAAAAATGACTCCTGGGATGGGGACTTGGAAGAGGTTCGTTTGTGTAATAATTTGCTGCTAACAATGCAGCAAACATTATTATAATTTTAGAAAGGCTGTTTAAAATTTCAGAGGGGAAAAAAATGGCTGTACCAAAGAGCCAGAGCTTGACAGCCTGTTTTCTGTGCTGAATTAAAGTAATTTCTTCTTCTAAAAAAGATCATAAACCTGTATTTTAATGACCCATTTAAAAACACCCAGATTATTTGTTAGCCCATCTTTCATTTTCCCAGCACCATAATAGTTGTCATTCTCCTAAATCACAAGCATTCCTTAGAAAACTTCTCCAGCCTGGGCTCACAGCTGGCAGCAGGACAGGAGCTGAATTTGGTGCTTATTCCTCTTTCAGAAGGGTGTGAATTGCACTTTTCCTGGCACTATGTGCAGCCAGGCTTTCCAAGCAGCCCTTCTGTTGGCAGGGAGCCACGGGATAACTCCTGTGGTGTTTGGGGCAAGGCATGGATGGGCCAAAGCACGGGGAGACAGCTGAGCCCGCTGCTGATCTGTGGCTTGGAGCAGGGCTGGAGCTCTGGAGAGGCTCATGGAAAATTATTTTATTTGAATTATGCTGCTTGAGACAGCTGCAGAGTTGACAGGGAATTGGGAAGGACGCAGAGGTGAGCTTGGAATGCAGTCAGGGAATTGCTGCTTGCTTTACTCCGCCCTGCAGATGGATGGAAGAAGTGGGTCCCTCTGGAAGCACAGCTCAGATTGCTCCCCTGAAATAGTGGGAGGGGAGGACTTGTGTAGGGGTCTCTGAAGACCCTCATATCCAACAGGATCCCCTACAGCCGCTCACCCTGAGCCACCTGCAGTCAGGTTTGGGATATCTCCAAGGAATCTCCTTTCTTTACATATTTATGACTGCAGATATTGCACAGACAGGGGGTTGGCATTGCCTTTGGTCCGGGAGCTCTGCTTTTTTCTCCCTGATCTCCATGACTTTCTGTCACGCTCCCTTTGATGTCGAAACAGCTTCTGCTCAGCTGCAGGGCTGCAGCCTCACATTTTGAGGAGACAAAGAAAAATGTGCTGTGCCCACAGGATTGCATAAGGCTTATCCATCACTTTCCTGGATGGATGTTCTGGTCTGTACTCATGCAAATGATTTGTAAAAAGTTAAATAGATTTTGGTAGCTATACTGTCAGTGATAGCATCCAACATTTCCGGCTGGGAGCCTTGAAATGAAATGTGTGCATCAACATGAGACTGATTTCTGGAAGCCCAAAACACACATGTCCTGCTTTTCCATCCTGGAATGGCCCAGGGCAGGGAGCTCTGCTCCCATCACCCCGAGAGCCATTTGGAGAACAAAGGCAGCAGCCCAGCTGTCCATTCTTTTGGCCAAATGTGTGATTAATCTCAAGTTGGAGGGGAAAAGTGAAGTTTGCCATCTGGCAAGGCTCTCACCCAGAGTGAAGCCCCTTTTGCAGGCACTTGGCAAGGCATTGCTCATGGTGCAGTTCTGGGAATCAGAGTGGAAAAAAAGGATAACTGTGTCAGACTCTAAACTTGCATAAAATAACTCAGATGGGTCATTAAAGGAACCAGTGGGAGACACCAATGCATGAAATTTTAGAAGCTTTTCAAGATAGAAATGTAGAACTAATTTTCAGTGGTATGAAATCCAGGAGAATTTCTGTCCCAGAACCCCAAATCTGGACATCCTTTGTTCTAGATGTTCCCCAGACAGCACCTATTTAATTTTGTGAGATGGTAAAGAAATTACTCCAGCAGCTTTACTTCAATTTTATTTGCCTCCCTGAGCTACCTTGTAGTCTGGAGCATGGAAGATGAAGCTGGAGGCACTTTCCCTCTTCCTTTTGATTCCTTAAAAACCAACACAGCCCTAACCGAGCACAGCACAGTCACACAACCCCTGTGAAGTCATTTTGGCATCAAGCAAGAACGATGGGATGGAGCTGACACTTATGCAGTTGGATTAGTAAGAGAGGAAGCAGGAACTGGTGGCCGAGAGTCCAAGTTCCAGCTGGGAAAACTGCAGCCGTGAAAAATAAATAGGAGGGGAGGAATCTCAAGACTCCCTGTGGAGATGGAAGGAGGGGTGAAATCTCAGCAGAAAAACATGACTTTTAATTAAAGGAATTAGGACAAGGGGCAGTGGTTTTATACTGAAAGGGGAGATTTAGATTTGGTGTTAGGGAGAAATTGTTCCCTGGGAGGGTGGGCAGGCCCTGGCACAGGGTGCCAGAGAAGCTGTGGCTGCCCCTGGATCCCTGGAAGTGTCCAAGGCCAGGCTGGATGGGGCCTGGAGCACCCTTGGATAGTGGAAGGTGTCCCTGCCCATGGCAGGGGTTGGAACAGGATGAGCTTTAAGGCCCCTTCCAACCCAACCATTCTGGAATTCTGTGATCTAGGAAATCATTCGAACTTTTTTTTTTAACATGTAAAGCTATGGCAAATAACTTCAGTAGGGCATCTGGGGCACCAGGAGGGGAGGATGGCATCAAGGTGAAGCACCTTGAGAAACAAGTTTTACATTTACAACAAGTTAAATGTAATTTGGTGTTGCTGTCTGAGGACATACAGCGTAATAACTGCTGACATCATTCATGGAGGCAAAGGGATTTCACTCAAAAAGAGTAATTATGTGGGAAAAACCGGGTCCTGCTTGAGATTGTATATATTTTACTTGTATATAATGTGTAATTTCAGTTTTCTCCTGCATTATTTAGTAAAAGGAGAGATTTTTATAGGGGAAAAGGACCTGATGGTGGCTGTGAATTCCTCTTGGAAAACCCCAAATTTCACTCAGGAGCAGAAATGGGGTGCAAGGTACCAATAATGGAAACATTCATTTTTTAAAAAGTCCTTTTAGAAATATTTTATGCAGTTTGTAATTAATCCACTTACAGTATATATTGGATGATTATTTTTTCCTTTCTGACACACATAACTCTCCAACATTTCTGAAGGACCAGGGGTGCAGAAACCCCTAAGGATGCTGTGAAGGAAAGCAGAGGCTCTCTTTGGTTTCAGTCTGGTTTTGTGATGCACCACTTCCCTCTTCTCCCTTGCTCCACAGCTAAACATCGATCCCAGTTGCTGTGGATGGCATTTCCTTGGGTCAGGCTTTGTAGGGGAGCAATTTAACTTTAAATACACTCACACCAGCCTAGTGAGAGCTTTTTTTCCCCATTTGTGCAGCAAAATCAACTGCCTAACCTTGCCAGATTGATAGCTCCATGGGGATAGCCCTTTTCTAAAGGTGGGAATAAAACTTCTGCTCTCTTCTCTGCTGCCACTCTGGGGAGAAGAGGGAAATATTTCCTTACAACTCTTTATTTTATTGCAAGGTTAACCCAGCCTGCTCCCTGCAGGAAGGTGGATGGGTTCGTTCTGCAGTTACTGGTTGCAACAAGAGAAACAGTTTTTGTAAATCCCAGCCTTCTGGGATAGTTGGTGGATAGAGTATCATCTTTGGAATGCTGTCAGAAGGAGCTGCCTCCTTGATCAAGCTTATTCCCAGGCCTCTTTGAAGACACAAAGGCCGTTTTCCAAGGGAGAACAAGAGTCTCCCGCTGCGGCTGGCACATGGTGACCCCTCTGTGACCCTGTGCCCTCCCTGTGTTGCAGTGACCATGCAGCAAGTGGCCAGGACGGTGGCCAAGGTGGAGCTCTCGGACCACGTGTGCGACGTGGTGTTCGCGCTCTTCGACTGCGACGGTGAGTGACCACCCCAGCCTCGGCCAGGCTGGGAGAGAGTCAGTCCAGGGAAAGAAATACAGGGGAAAATTCTTGCCATGCTCTTTGTCCATGGATCTGTGGTGATGCTGCTGCCGTTTGGGAAGGGTATCCGATGGTACCCTCCTTGCGAGATGTGGATCTTGGAGCGCAAATGGGAGGATGTGGGGTGCACGCTTTGCTCCCTTTCCCCCCCCCCCACAGAACTCCAGTTTTTTTAACAAAATGAGCTATTGTTCTCCAGTGTTGGAAACGAGCCTGTCTGGGGCTTTATCTCCACAGTCCTGGACAAATACCAGCTTAATTTTTAATTAATTAATGGCAGCTCTATGCCCTCCTGTGCCTCATGGCTTTGCAGAGGATGTGAGCACTCCAGGGTAGCTGTTGCCACACTGAAGCACTCCCAGGTTGATTTATTGGGAATTACTGGATTCTTTGCCACCAGGGGATGATAGCAGCAATTCCAACTTGGAAAGTAGGAAATTCTGCATTTGCCCAAAACTGCCAAGCCAAAATCAGAGTCCTGGCTGGCACCTTGCTTCTCCAGCCCAGTTACTGGCATCAGGCAGCTCTGAGTGGCAGCAGTGGTGCATAAATATGAACATTAAAATATGTATTTAATTATTTTATTCCTTGTTGTCCCTCTCATTTTCAGCCCCACCTGCTCTGTTGCGCCTTTCTAAGGTCGCATCTCTTGTTTTATTTTCCTCTGTGCTTCACTACCACTATTCTGATATAATCTTCAAGCCAGATGATCAGGCTGGAGACTAGAGTGAGCTGAAGTGTCTCCAAATATTCCCTGTTTGCCTCCTCTCAGAGGAGAATCTGCTAAATATTTTGACAGCAAGCCTTTGGGGGGAAAGGCTGTGGTTGTCAGAGGAGTCCCCCACGGAAGAAGTCAAGTACAAAAGCAGGCACAGACCTCTTTTTTTAATTATTATTTTGGTGTTTTCACTCCATCAGTGTTTACAGGCATTAAAAGCCTGCAGCACCGGAGGGAATTTTACACATTCCTTGATAGTTTGCTGGAATTTTGCTGCCTTCTCCATAACCTCATTCACCAGATCAACAATCTTTCCTCTACTCCATTAAGAAAAATTTGTGCACCCATAATTTCCTACATCAGTTAAAGCAGTGTTTCCTGTGAGGACATGGACATTTGATTTGCATTTTCTTTTCTGCCTCCTGCAAGCATCCATAGGGCTGGGATTTAAACACTGGGGCTCAGGAATGCTTGCTCAGCAGGGTATTTTGGGAGGTGGGAGCCAAATGTGATCTCAGTCCCTGCAGGAAAGGACACTGGTGGCTGCTGCCCTTGAAAGTTATCATTTCAAGGAGGTTGGTGGTGGACCTCTGGTTATTTTTCCTCCTTTTTGCAGGGAACGGGGAGCTGAGCAACAAGGAGTTTGTTGCCATCATGAAGCAGCGCCTGATGAGAGGCCTGGAGAAGCCCAAGGACATGGGCTTCACACGGCTCATGAGGGCCATGTGGAAGTGTGCCCAGGAGACAGCGTGGGACTTCACAGCTCCCAAGCAGCAGTAGCAGGGTCGGGAAGGAGCATCCCCCATTCCCTGGATCAGCCCTGACACTGCCTATGGGCACCAGCGGGGTGGCACCAGGCTCTGGAGAGCCCAGGCTGTGCTGTAACAGGAAGGTTTTGTAAATCCAAGTTAGAAATCCAAGCCTGTTGTATTTGCTTGCTGCTAGCTCCTTAATATGCTCTCTCTCAGGAACAAGAAAAGGACTTTTACTGCCACCACCTGCATGGTGTGATGTGCCCTGCTCCAGAGCTGGTCCCAAAATCACCTTTATTTAATGCTATGAAAAAATGGCATGGGGGTTATTTTCTTTCTCAGACTGCTCCTCAGAAAAGCTGTGCGATTCCTGGATTTCCTGGATCCAAGACCAGGATTTCAGCCAGCCAAAAGCTCCGTGCTGCACCTGCAGAAGGGCAGAGGTGCTGCCTCCGGGGAAGAGCAGCTATAAGTAGTGGAGCACCTGCCCTTCCTGCCTTGCACAAGCATCCTGCTGCAGGAGCTCCCTAATTAATTTCCTAAATGGAGAGCCCTCTCCATGGGGAATTGTACTGGGAAGGGGCTGACAGGCGTCGTTTGCCAGGTGCTGTCCTCTGTAAAATACGATGTAAAGATGTTGCTCACAACAACCTGGCTCTGTGTCTCCATTGCTCCAGGTTTCCACCCCAGGCTGTGGGTAAGACACTGAAGCAGGAGGAAAAACCCCCATGACTTTCCAGAGTGGGACAGACAAAGGGGATAAATCACTCCTAGAATATTTTTCTTCCCCAGCACAGGAGCGACCTGGAGCTGCTGGAGAGAATCCAGAGGAGGCACCAGGATGATCAGAGGGATGGAGTGGCTCTGCTGGGAGGAAAGGCTGGGAGAGCTGGGTTTGTTCAGCCTGGAGAGAAGCTCCAGGGTGACCTAATTGTGGCCTTCCAGTGCCTGAAGGAGGCAACAAGAAACATGGAGAAGGGACTGTTTACAAGGGCCTGGAGTGACAGCACAAGGGGGAATGGCTTCCCACTGCCAGAGGGCAGGGATGGTGGGATATTGGCAAGGAATTATTCCCCGGGACAGTGGGCAGGCCCTGGCACAGGTTGCCCAGAGAAGCTGTGTCGGTCCCTGGATCCTTGAAGTGTCCAAGCCCAGGTTGGACGGGGCTTGGAGCACCCTGGGATAGTGGAAGGGTGGTTTGGGTGTGGGTCCCTGTACTGTCATACCCCACAGACTAATGTAGGAGTGCAGGTTTGGCCCTTCCTGGCTGCAGCTGTTCTTCCCTCTCTCCTGCCTGCTCCCGCTCGTTTGGAACAAAGTGAAGGCTGTTCCCTCCCTCCCTTGTGCGACTGAATGTATCCAACACCTCTGCGCAGCCTCGTCCCTCTTAAGCGTCTCCTCCCTTCAGCCCCTCCCGGGCACAGTCCTTGCAGCCAGGACCTGTTTCGAAGGCAGGAAACTCCATAAGGAGGCCTCTGATCTGAGAGGATTCCTGAAGGGGTTAATCCTTCCCTAATGAACTCCCTCCGGGAGCAGGACCCGGGCGTATCCTTTGCCGTCCCCTCCATGGGGGCCACCCAAGTCTCTCTCCCCACAAAATCCCGCTCCCTCCCCGGGCTTT
>VZRN01000794.1:2300191-2370093 GCA_013397935.1 Dasyornis broadbenti | reverse complement strand
GCCGTGCCTGACCTCTCACCCGCACCGCGCCTGCGCAGTGCGCGCGGGGCACTCCGGGAAAGCGAGTTCGTCGGGGATCCCGGAGGGTGTCCTGGGGTTTCGGGCTGCCGTACCGCCTGGGACCGGGTGGGATCAGGTACCGTCGGTTCGCGGCCTCTGTCTTTAGCGGGGGCTCCCAGTGAGGAGGCGGCCGGGAAGGGAAGAGAGACCGGCTCCCCGGCTCCGCGCTGCTGTGGGACCCCTGAGGCGCGGGCACAACACCCGCTGCTGGGGGAGCAGCGCTGAGGAGAGGGAAGGGGCTTGGCAAGGCAATTGAGAAGTTCTCGGGGGTCTGCGAAAAGCCCTTCTCCTCTTCCTGTTCCTCCTTTCCTATTCCTCCTATTCCTCTTCTCCTGTTCCTATTCTTTCTCTCCTCCTTTTCCTGTTCTCCTTATATTTCTTCTTTCCTCCTCTTATTCCTCCTTTCCTATTCCTTTCCTCCTGTTGCTGTCCTCCTCCTTCTGTTCCTTTCCTCCTCCTTCTGTTCTTTTCCTCCTCCTCCTGTTCCTCTCCTGTTCCTCTCCTCCTCTTATTCCTGTTCCTGTCCTCCTCCCATTCTTCCCCTCCCTCTCCTATTCCTGCTAATCTTCTCCTCCTATTCCTCTTCTTCCTGTTCCTAAACTCCCCCTCGTATTCCTTCTCTCCTTCTATTCCTCTACTCGTCCTATTCCTTCTCCTATTCCTCCTCATCTCTTCCTCTTATTCCTCCTCCTTTCCTCCTCCCATTCCTCCTCCTCTCCTGCTCCTCTTCCTGTACCTCCTGTTTTCATCCTATTCATCCTCTCCCTCTCTTGTTCCTCCCCCAGCAGTTTCCCACTGTTCACAGACAGACAGGCTATGGCTGAGCTCACACCCTCACACGTATAACAAAATAATCCTCCTTGAAGACTTTCTGCCAGATTTATGATTTTTTTTTTTCTGATATCCTGGAAGCTTTAATTTATGTGGGAAGTGGTTTGTGAAAGCAGCCAAACACAATTCTTTTCCTGCATCCCTTACATTGCAGAATTTGATGCAAAGGCCTGTAGATTTTTTTTTTATTATTTCCCTTTGACCTCATCTGAGTTTGGATTCTTTGGCTGAGCTTTGCAGCTTGTTTGGCCCAAGACTTCCTGTAATCCTCTTTTCAGTTGTACCGTGCCTCTTCCCACTCCCTCAAACACAGTGTGTCATGCGTGTGGTGTGGTTTTCCTTCTCTCCCTTTCCTTCGGAATTTATGCTTGTGTGAAATTGCTGGGTAGGAAAAGTGACTTTTGGAGGAAGGCAGAGGCCAGGGGAGTCAGCAGGGCAGGTTAATGTTAAACACAACGTGCTACTTTGTGGCCAGACCCAACCAAGTTTCTCATCCAAGGACCCTTTGCTTGATGCCCTGCTGGATCTGGAGTTGGGAAATGCTGCCAGAGATCCCACGGTGATCACTGAGTTTCTGTGGAGCTCCTGGGAAATGTCTATCCTAGGAGTTACATGGGGTTTGGCAACACTCAGCGACGTGGCCCTTGCGCAGCCAATGCTGCAAACTCTGACCCTGGCTAGGCTTTTCGGGATCAGGGAAGGGTTTTGCAAGGGGATTGCAGCAAAAATCCCCTGTGTCAGGGCACGTTGGCGGAGGCACAGTCACACACTGGTCACCTTTAAGTGGGAGTTGGAGAAAATATATGTAATGTTGGCCAATAAGGGAGGAAGAGTGCTCCATGGCACATGCTGGGGAGGAACTGAGTTGGCAGAACTGAAACCTAATTCTGCACTCTCTGCTTCAGTAATCCCTGAATTTGTGCTGTGCTAGGGCTGCACAGAGGGTGCAAAAAGCAACAGGATTGGGGCTGGAGAGCAAAATGGGACTGACCCGTGGCCATCTGTGGATTTTTGTGGTTGGGTTTGGGAGCTGCATTTTGGGCAGCAGGGGAGGGGGGATTCTGCCCCTCTGCCCCTTGGTCAGGTGAGACCCCACTGGCAGAGCTGCCCCAGCCCTGGGGCCCAGCACAGGAGGGACCTGGAGCTGCTGGAGAGAGCCCAGAGGAGGCACCAAATTGCTGAGGGGACTGGAGCACCTTCCCTGTGGAGCCAGGCTGAGAGAGCTGGGACTGCTCAGCCTGGAGAGGAGAAGGTTGTGTGGAAACCTCACAGCTACTTCTGATGCCTAAAGGGGCTACAAGGAAGCTCGAGAGTGATTTCATCAGGAACTGGAGTGGCAGCACAAGGGGGAATGGCTTCCCACTGCCAGAGGGCAGGGTTAGGTGGAATATTGGGAAGGAATTGTTCCCTGGGAGGGTGGGCAGGCCCTGGCCCAGGGTGCCCAGAGAAGCTGTGGCTGCCCCTGGATCCCTGGAAGTGTCCAAGGCCAGGTTGGATGGGGCTTGGAGCAACCTGGGATAGTGGAAGGTGTCCCTGCCCATGGCAGGGGGTGAAGCTGGATGGTCTTTAAGATCTCTTCCAACCCAAACTGCTCTGGGATCAAAATCTTCTGGCAAGCTGTAGGGAACTGAGCCCAAACCAGCAGGAAGGGAGCTGTAGGTGGGGAACAGCCTTGTGAGGTGAAATTTAAAAGCACCTGGCAGATTGCTCTGGGTTTGAAAGGTGCAAAACCCAAGACTATAATTCAGTGAACACTGGAGCATTGTGAATATGAGGGAGGGAAAGATTTATTTTTCTAAAATAAATTATTTTTAAATTTGTGAAGCCCCCAAGCCGAAAAGTTCATCCAGTGAGTTACTACTCCTTAGTCCACTGTCCTTTATATCCTTCATCCTCTATTGGCTTTTGGATTACTGAGTGGATTTGTCTTGCCTCTCCAAGCTGTGGGGCCAGATAGGATATCTTGGCTCATCTCTTGGCCTGCAAGTGATGTTTGCACTTGCCTAAAGAAGGTGATGCCCCCATAGTGCAAGGTCTGTAGTGTGCAATCCATGGGAGGAGGTGAAATGTCCTTCCCAGTTCTAGGGTCTGGATAAAGGACTGCAAGCTCAGGATACTGGGGCCTGTGTAAATAACATTGTCAGGGTTTCTCTGTAGCATATGTGCCTGTTCTTTTTAATGGAGGTGAGGAAATCAGTCTGATGCTTGGTTTAGAAAACAGTTTAAAAAGATGATGCTATCCAGCTGCCAGGGAAATGCACGATGAAAAAATACTTGGAGTCTCCCTCCATTGTGTCCCCCCTGTGTATCCAGGCCAGGCCTGGATATTTGTCCCCTCTCGGCTGGCAAGGATGGAAGACAGTGCCTGAGCCTTGCAAGGAGGCAAAGAAGAGGGAGAGTGAATTTAAACACATCAGTAATTGAGAGGGAAGATTGTTTTCACAGCTGCTCTGAATGTGTAGGTAAGACAGGAGAACAAAGCACCCGTGTGACTCGTGTGAAGAGCTGGCAGCCATCAGTGCTGCAGTTCTGTCCCCAAAAGGGGGGTGTCCCCGTGGGATTGGCAGCCCACGGAATTATTTTCTAAGCTCTCTAAAGGTATGGCATTGTCACATCAATTCCCCAGCACAGTAGGCTCTCAAAGGCAGGAGATACAGAAGAATAATACACTTTATAATGTGCTAGAGGACAAATTTGGACATGCTTTGCTGTCAAGAAAAGACGGGGGAAAAAGGACAGGGATGCACTGCTTTGGTGATCCACTGTGGCTCTTGGACTGTCTGTCTGGGTGGCCCTGGGGTTTTTAAGGAATTTGTGTGTTTTGGGAGAAGCAGAATATCTTCAAGAGTAGTGCTCACACCTGGGTGAGAAGCAGCAGGAGCTGAAGAGTTATGTGTGTGGAAAGGTGAGGGTGTTCCTGAGGAAGGATGGGGGATCTTGGAGCGGTGGCAGAGATGAAGAGGGGTCTCTTCATGGGAGGGCTGGAAGGGCAGGTGGAGCTTGGTGCTTCCGTCTCTACATTTGTCTTTCTCTCGTTTCAGTTCTGCTTGAGTCACTCAACAAGAACGAGCAGTCAGCCAATGGCCAGTCCCAGTCCAGGGAATCCACAAACCCTCAGTTCAGGAAAATGAGCGGAGACTTCCCATCGGCCAACGGAGAGGCTGGAGGGGAGGCCCCCAAGGGCTACACTCAGGACCAGCTGGATGCAGTGAAGAGGTTTGTGTGCAGCTCTCCAGGGCATCTGTTTGACTTTTTCATGTGGTACCTGTCTGCTTTTCACAGTATTTTAAAGATTTCAACTTTGAACCATATGGAATGGTGTTAAGAGCATGCCCAGGAGGATTTATAGCTGCCCTGGGAGGCAGCTGGGTTGGGTCTGCTCTTTTCCAAACCCTGTTTCAAGCTTCCCTTTATTCCTTTCTCCCATTTGCCCATCCTGGAAGCTGAAGGACTGAACTGCAGGCGCAGTGACTTGGTAAACTTCGTTTAAGGTTATGGGCACAGCCTGAATTGCACAAGAACCACTCCAAGGGACTTGCAGGAATGTTTGTTACGTCATCCATTTCTCCAGAAACTCAGCCTGCTGGATTCTGTCTCATCCAAGTAACGTGAGAGGGAGAAGCCATGGCTGGGCTATGAGTGTGCCCAGGGGGAGCTGGGCTGCACACCCTCAGCAGCTCCCTGCTTCCACCTCTAGAATTCAGCTGATGCTGGTTTTAGGTCTGGGAACTAGCTGAGGAGAGGGAGGCAGGGCAGGGGTGGGTATATGCCAATATCCTTCAGATCCCATAGACCTTCCCAAAAACAGCCTTCAAAACGTGAGCACAATGAATGTGAAGTTTATTTGCCAATCACATTCCTGTGCAGGTCTGAGGAGAGGCCCTTCCACCTCCACTGACCGGACTCGTTCCATGCTGGTCATGCCGGCACAGCCGGAATGAGTCAGTGAAAACAACTGGGTCGCCCTCTGAGGAACAAGGGATGAGTAATCCAAAGATCCCTGAGCAATAGCTATCAAAACCGTCCTGTGTGAGGAGTCTCAGAGTTAACAAGTTTTCAAGATGAAGAGGTTTTCACTCCTGGAACTCAGTGTGCCTGTTTTCTCCCCTCTCCCCTGGCAGGGTAAAGCAGTGCAAAGATTACTATGAAATTCTGGGAGTGAACAGAGAAGCTTCCGATGAGGATCTGAAAAAGGCTTACAGGAAACTGGCGCTGAAGTTCCACCCGGACAAGAACCACGCTCCAGGGGCCACAGAGGCGTTCAAAGGTAAAAATCAGCTCCAGATTTGTGAGTTGCCCCCAACTCTCACTGAGCTGGGCTGGTGAGAACCCTTAAAAACAACCCCACAAGTCACGCAGAGTGAAATAAAGCTGCTCTTTGTGAAGTTGCCTTCCCTCAGAGCTGGTTGTATCATGAACAAAGTATGAGCTTAAAATAATAAACACAGGTTGGTATGGGTAGGATTCGCCTCTGTTGGTTGGATAAGGAGAAGCCTTCCTTCCCTTTCTCCCAGCAGCCCTTCCTTTGTGTTGCTCCAGCCTCCTACCACACTGCTCAGGAGACAATTCTGTCAGGATTGACCCAGTTAAGTTGTGTGGCACCAGAGGCAGCCACTGGGTTCGCAAACCCCTCAGGAGAGACAGTCCAGGAAGCACCTGACCGTTTGTGGATGCAATTGGTGGATAGAAATCCCAGGTGGAAGTTTCTGGGGTGAAACTGCAGCAGCCATACAAGTGAGCCCAGCCAGAACTCAGAAGAGGTCCCCAGGAGCTCTAGTTCTGCTGCAAAGAGCCCAATTCTCAACCTCTCGACAACTGCAGCGGGGATGTTTCCTGGATAATAGATATCTTAAAATTGGAGGAATTTTCCAAGAGAAATGCGGTTGCTTGGAACATATAACCCCATTTTCCCCTGCAGGCTGTGGAAGTGTGATTATTATCATTGAGCTAAACACAGAACTCCTCGGTGCCAGGTGTACAGCACTGGTTTCAAAGCCATTTAAATGGTCTGATTCTGGACATTCTTTAGGAAGAAGTTCTTTACTCAGAAGGAGGTTAGGCCTTGGCACAGGTTGCTCAGAGAAGCTGTGGCTGCCCCATCGCTGGAAGTTTTCTAGGCCAGGTTGGATGGGGCTTGGAGCACTCTGGTCTAAGTGGAAGGTGTCCCTGCCCATGGCAGGGTGTGGAAGGAGAGGGTCTTTAAGGCACCTTCCACTCCAAAGCAGTCTGATTTTGGGAGTGAAATGCATGAGACTTCTGCTGGAGCAGGGAGCAGGGCTGGCCTGGTATGAGTGTGCTGATACAGTATGCAGGTGAGCTCGTCACAGACATGAATTCAGCAGTAAAAGTCTTAGGTAAGGTTTGTTCAAGCCTTTTAAGACTTAAATCCTTCCCTGATAAGAGTTTACAAATAGTGACTGACCCCCAGCTACTTGGGAGAGCCTGGGTAGGTGTGGGGGGCAGATGAAAGAGCATCTGCACACAGGTATCAGCTCTGCCTGTGCAGAGCCGCTGCTCCATGGCTCATGCTTGGATCCCTCAGTGGCCAAAGGCAGGTTTCCTCACCTGTAATCTTGAATGATGATGTTTGCCCAAGGCTTTGGCAGGAGTTACGTGCCAGAAGTGGAGCGTTAAGCAAGGTGCCCTTTATCCCCCGCTGTGGGGTTATCTCCTCCAGGCCTTGCCTCCATGGCTTCCTGTCCTTCAGCCCCTGAGCTGAGCTGAAGTCCAGCTGTTTGGTCCCAGAGGGTGAAGGGGGAAACGTGCCCTGCTGTGAGGATATGAGTTAATTTTTCCTTACGTTGATGTATTAGCTGAAGTCTTGGCATTCGCCTTCCCAGTGACCGCTGATAAAGAGCTGCGTCTCGTGCCGAGCCCATGTCTTGGTTTACAGTTCCAGTTGGCTGCAGGCTGTCTCGTGGCAGATTTGCATCCACTACCTGTCTGCTTTTCGAAAAAGAGTTGAGCCTGGCTACTTGGAGCTAAAATCCTGCTTTGGAATGAGGCGTTTCTTGGGCTTTGTCAGCACAAAGTCAGACAGTGAACAAACCCTGAACTGCTCCGCTATCATTGCTTCCCTTGTTCTTTCCAGCTGTGTGGTTGATACACTCTGAGTCAGTCCTTGTCCACCAGCTTCCCTGCCTGGCTTTAGAAATGTTTGCTCTGGGTGCACTAATTATAACCAAGAAGGAGGAGGACTGTATTGGCATTACATCCTCTGCCCTCCAAATCTCCACTCCAAGAAGAAACCATACACCTCCATCTGACCATGGGGAAAATGTTGAATCTTGGAGTTGATCTCCTCCAAAAGGGCACGTTATCCCCTTTTTCCATCCCTTCTGCCCTTGCCTCTTTTCACACCAGCCAGCCACCACCATGGGCATTTTGGCTCCTTGCAAGACAGGGAGGCCTGGGGTGGGTTGGTACAGAGGGAAGTGGGAAGCTGGAATGTGTCGAGAGGTGAGTACAGAAATAGGAGGGTAGCAGGCAGACCTTCAGGGAGAAGGGCTCAAACTCCTGAGGCTGGAAGGAGAGCGACCCAGGGACCTGGCAGGGGTTTAGCTCCAGTACATTTCCACCCTCACAGGCGCTGGTTAACAGTCCTTGTAATTATGCACCTTACGTGTGGCATCTGGAAATACTGAAATTCATAGCTGATGGATGCAACTTCTGGCTAATGTTTCCTTAGCAGTTTTTATGGAAAGTTTTAAAGTCTATTCCAGGGATTTAGCATGTGTTTAAATTCTTTGCAGTTGTGGTTTTAGGCTCTGATATTGAATTCTCTTTATACCACTTTTGAATAAAATTTGTCAACTAAAATTTTATTTCCCTGCACAGCTGCTCACAGCTGAAGGGTTTCTCTGAGGACATGCACCAAACCCTTATCAGTCATATTATAACTTCTTCATTTGAATTAATTAAGGAATTTTTCACTGAGTGTGGTTTTCTCCTGTCTGGATTTGCCAGAGGCGTGTGCCAGGTACGTGTTGCAAAGACGTGGGTAGTTGAGACTCTGATTTGTATGATGAGAAAGGCAAATCCTGGCAGTTTGCAGGGCTGTATGTGGGAGAAAGGAGTTAATTGCTTCCTTGTTGTCCGTGTTGCAGCCATTGGGAATGCGTACGCGGTGCTGAGCAACCCGGAGAAGAGGAAGCAGTACGACCAGTTTGGAGATGAGAAACTCAACCCGTCCCGGCACGGGCACAGCCACTCGGACTTCCATCGCGGCTTCGAGGCCGACATCTCCCCCGAGGACCTCTTCAACATGTTCTTTGGGGGTGGATTTCCTTCTAGTAAGCACCTTAAACCTTCATTTCTTGCTCGGGGCCTTATCCTTTTGGTGTTGGAAGAGTGCAGTTGGGATTTATTGGGCCATGCAAGGGTTGCTGAGCTTGCTGAAAGGGAGTTGTCCTTCACACATGGCCTAAACACCTCAAGTTCCTTAAGTTGTTCAGCTTGGAGAACTCAGCAACCATCAGAGCTGGACTTCTCCCCAGCCTCAGGTGTTTGTTTGCATGCTGGCAACATCAGCTGCTGTTTGGCAGGGCTGAATGCTAGAACAAAAAGTGACTTGTTTTAAGGCTCATTGTGAGAATAATCCTGTTTTGAGGAAGGCTTTTCTGCCTGGTGATTTTAGAATTTAAATCTTGTTATCAAAGCAAACTGTGGTAACACCTGGCCCTAGTTCTTGATCTCTATTGGCTCCGCCATGCAGCTGGAGCAGGTTCTCCGAGATCAGTGGCCACTTCCTTCTCTCCCCTATGTCCCATAAAAAAAGAGGAAAATATTATTTCTACGGCATAATTTAGACCTTGTGAATTGAAAAATAAATTTGTGTCCTGTCTGTCCACAGTGCTTGGGTAGCAGGAAAAAATCGGACATCTGTTCCTTTACTTGCCCTAAAGACACAGATTCCATGTCAGGATAAGGGTATTTTGGAAGATTCCTTTGTACATGCTCCATTCGTATCTGACTGGAATGGACACGAGTTATCTGACCTCTGTGGACCAACCTGAAAAAGAAATTATTTGGTTTCAGTTAAGAAAATTTACTCTGGTGGCTCTTCCCTGTCTGGAATCTAAGAATGAACACCCCAACACCAATGACTCTCAAAGGCATCTGGAAGCCTTTTGCAGCATTTGTGCTCTGCCTAGCAGAGAGGCCAAGCTACTCCCGCAAGAACAGCACGTTGCTATTTTAGCTCAGTCTTCTTTTCTCTTTCCTCACTGTCCCAAGAGAATTGAGGGCTGTTCTCTCAGCCTGGCTCCCTTTGCAGCTGTAGCTTTGACATTTAAAACAAGACGTGGAAGAGCTTTGTTTGCAGGGTAGGAAAAACACCAGAATTCTTTCTGTTTGTAGTTGGTTTTAATCTATTCAATCAGGAGGGAGAAGGCCTGTGCGTTCTCTCTGTAGGTGATGCTGATTTGGGCAGAAGATTGAATCTCCTGAGGTCACTTCCAAGCTGAGTTTTCATAGGATCCTGCAAAATCTTACAGAAGGACCTCTGTGTCCTCACTCTGCACTCGAACCACCTTAGGAATACTCCTGTTCCAGACTGGAAGCAGGTGCCGTGGATCATGGCCACCTTTTGTGCTCCCTCCCTGGCCAGCCAGCAGCACCCTCCACACTGTGGCGTTGGGAGTAAGAGTTTTGTTGTGCCCACAGGTAACGTTCACGTGTACAGCAATGGCAGGATGAGATACACCTACCACCAGAGGCAGGACAGGCGGGAGCACCAGGGGGACGTAAGTGGAGAGCACGCTGGGATCCGGGAGGCTGGAGGTTTTCCCAACACGTGGATTGGGAGCTGGTTCCTGTGGCTGGCTTGTGAAACAGTCCTGCTGTTTGCCTGAATTCCCCTTGAACAGAAAGCTGGAGTCAGGGTTATGGCTGTGGTCTGGGCATAGACAATTTTATTGTAAAAAACAAACAGACAAGAGCTTCCTGAATATTTTTTCCTCAAGCTTGAAGGTGGAACTTGGAGGGAGCTCAGGAGGTGAGGGAGAGGGGGAATTATCTTCATCCAGCACTGAAAAGGGGAGAAGGCTGTCCATAAAACCAGTCCTGCTCACTAGCATAAGCAGGGCAGGACCTTGTTTGCTCAGAAAAAACAACTGTGGGCATGAGGCTTTTGGAATTGCCTCCCAAGGTTCCCCCTGGCAGTCCCCTTCTGCCCCTTGTCACATCCAGAGAAGGGCCAGTGGATTTGGACCTTTGGAGTCACACTGTCCTGTGAGCTGCTGGGAGCTATTTTGTGTTACTTCTGTGAAAAGCAGGAGAGAGGAGGTTGTGTTGGAGCACTGGGAGGGAGGGAGAGTGATGCCATGGGATCCTTGTCCAGGTGTACGCGTGGCGCTCCACTGTGTGTTTCTGTTCCCTCAGGGTGGCCTGGGGCTGTTCGTCCAGCTGATGCCCATCCTCATCCTCATCATTGTGTCTGCTCTCAGCCAGATGATGGTCTCCAGCCCACCCTACAGTTTGAGCCACAGGCCGTTAGTACCCATTCCTCTGAAACTTATCCACGTGGGGAGGGGGTGGGCTCTGGATGGGTGTGGTGGGGCAGGGATCTTGCCTCTGTTTTTCCTGGTTTTCTTTGGTTTTTTGCTTTATCTCCTGACCCCATTGCTCTTGCCACCAGTGAAGTTCTTCTGGTTCTCAAAGAGGTGTGAGATACAAGGTGCAGGGGAAGTTGGAGGGTGCTCACTTCCCTAATGGAGAGAGTTCTTTGACAGGGACCTGCTGTACCCCAGCACAGAGATCCCATATGGAAAACAAATTGAGGTGCAGAGTTAAACTGGGGTGTGAAAAACAAAGAGCCAGATCTGTTCTTCATGAAAGCCACAGTACAAAGCAGTAGAGGAAGAGAATAAGGAATAAAAGACACTCCCAGAGAAATCCCCTGTTTCTGAACTCTCATCTTGCCAGGAAATAGCTTTGGCCAGACATTTAGGATGCGAAAGTGAAACTGTTTTGTTCTAGATCCTGTGGAAATGCCCTGATCTGCTCCCTCCGGTGACTAATGGAATGTGTCCTTATTCTTAGTCACTTTGCAGTGCCAACAAAGAGTGGGGAAACAGGCTTGATTTCAGCCTGCTTGCATCATTCTTGACAAAAGCTTAATGCATGTTCCGTACAAGTTCCTTATGTGCATTTAGAGAGGTCAGACCTGCTTGCATCCTGGGGTTCCTGCTTAGTTTCCCAGGTAGCAACGTTTCCCATTGATCATAGAATCCCAGAAGGGTTTGGATTGGAAGGGACCTTAAAATTATCCTGTTCCAGCCCCATGGCCATGGACACCTTCCACTAGACCAGGTTGCTCCAAGCCTTGTCTAACCTGGCCGTGAACAATTCCAGGGAAGGGGCATGATGTTGAATACTACAAAACCCAGCTTAGCTTTCAGATTCGGGGTAAAGACTGTGACATTAGTGCTTGGGACCAAAAGATAGAGTGGTTGTGGCACAGTTAAGGGTTATTCTGAGAGGGTGAAGAGTGTTGAGCTGTGATTTCCGCAGCTGGTATTAGCACTGTGAAATTAAGCATTTTACACATACACTAGTTTGGCTTATAGTGGTGAAAAGTTTGTGAGAAGACACTGAAGGGAGGGCAGCTTTTAAATGGGCAGGGATTTGCTTCCAGCTGTGCCAGCTGCCAGAGGAAGCCATCCCTGAGTCCCAGATGTTTCTCCACTGCTCTGTTCCCTGTTTCCTGTGCTGTCCTTGTGTCTGTGTGCTCAGGTAGCAGCAAGCAATCTGATTTCCAAGCCTGGATTTGGACACGGGTGGCCAATGAGCTCATCCAGTCCTCCCACATCCTGCCTGAGCAGCAAGGGTGTTTGAGTTGGAATGAGGTGGTGCAGTGCCGGCAGGAGGAGCTGCTGGCTTGCTCACTGCCAGCTCCTCTGCCAGGAGTGAAGGGAAGCTGTGCCTGAGCTCAGCAAGCAGGGGAACAGAAGCTTTGAACCCAGAGATTTTAATGCTGCTTCTCCACAGTGAAGCTGTCACTGAGAGGGGCAGAGTTGTAAAGAGCCATTTGTCACTGTTAGCTTTGTAAATCTCTTCCAAAAATGATCTTCCTGCTGGAAGAGCTGCCTGGGCCTGATTGTTACCATTCAGTAACACCTCATCCAATTGGCCTGACTTAATTGCATGTCTGACTGCAGGTGACAGGTTTCTTGTGTCCTCATTTTCGTGCTTCACATCCCATTGTGCTGCTGCAGCCCTGACAGCCTTAGTCCTTCTCACATGAGGGCACTCTCTTGTGGATAAAGATGGTTTCTTTAGGAATATGAACTTTGGGAGAGCTCAGGGCTCTGTCTTGACTGGAGAAATAGCGAGCTGGGCTTTCTCCAGGCTGCACCTCTGCCTTGAGAAATCCTAGCAGAGCTTTTTGGTCCTGTTCAGTCCATCCAGTTACACACCGCTGGGCCTTGGTGAAACGTGCAGGAGTCTTGGGATCACTCTTGTAAACCCTGATAACAGGCTGAAGGGCGAGCTGGATGAGTTAATGTTTATACCTGGTTTAAGAATCAGGCTGGCTTTTAATGCAGCAGCAGCTGGTATTTATTATGGGGAACTTGGGGCACGTCTCCAGGTGCAGCAGTTCCTGGCAAATCTGGTGTTTGGGCCCAGCTCCTGTGTTACAGTTCACACACACACCCTAGGGAGGATCTCTAGGTTTGTTGGGGTGTCAGGGGAAGCGAGAGCAGGGCTTTGTCTGAAGTGCAAATCCACAGGGTCAGGGGAGGAAGCAATTTCCTTCTGGAAAGTGCTTTCTGTGCTGGTTGGTGCAGGCTGGGGCACAGAGCAGGTCTTACTTTGCCGATGGAGGAAATCACAGATGGAATAATTTAATGAAGATTCCAGGGAACATTTAATTTCAAGTGAGTTTAGGCCCTGGGGAATGTGCCTTGGAGTTATGTCTGTATTCAGAGCTCTGCCCACCTTGCTGAAGGCCTGGCAGCTTCTCTCTCTCCCTGGTGGTTCATTTCCACCAGAAATGCTGCTCCCTTCCAGCCCTCCAAGCCTGCGGCTGGTTAGGGGTAAGGGATGTTTCCAGCCGTTCGGAATCACATCACCTGAGCTGAGGGCTTTGCTGTGCTCTTGAAACATGTCCCTCACTGCTGTGCTCTTCTCCCTGCCCCAGGTCTGTGGGTCACACACACAGGAGGGTCACAGAGCACTTGAAGGTGCCCTACTATGTGTCCGAGAACTTTGCCGAGGAATACACGGGCACGAACCTGAAGAACGTTGAGCGGAGCGTGGAGGACGACTACATAGCAAACCTTCGGAATAACTGCTGGAAAGAGAAGCAGCAGAGTGAGTACCAGAGGGTCAGGAGCTGCTCCATAGGGTGGCTTTGGAAAGGTCTTTGACTGAGGCCTGTGCTAAAGTTGTACTTTAACACAGTGCCAGCACATTTCCTGTATTGTTGGCTTTGTTTTTTTCAGTCTGACTTCACGGCAGGCCCGGTATGTGGGGTTTTTTTGTTTTGTTTTGCTTTTTAATGCTGCTGCAGAACTGGTCAGACAAGAGCTGTGCCCCAGAGGTTCCCCTGCTGTGTCAGCAGGATATCTCTTATTTCCAGTGGAGGGGGAAGATGGAACCTCTGGGATCACTGACAGCTCCGTGTAATATTTCAGTTGGTCAAGGACGGTGTTGGAAAGTCTGCTGCCCATGGTGTCATGCATCCCACATCCCACCCCTGCTCTGAGGGCTGTGGGGGCTGCCCAGGCAGAGGATCCAGCCAAATA
Source organism: Dasyornis broadbenti (assembly GCA_013397935.1). Lineage (NCBI taxonomy): Eukaryota > Metazoa > Chordata > Aves > Passeriformes > Dasyornithidae > Dasyornis > Dasyornis broadbenti. The sequence goes on along the minus strand of VZRN01000794.1, from coordinate 2,356,453 downwards.
CCCTGGCTGCAGAGGGTGAGGGCAGCAAGTCCCAGGGGCAACGTGTGCACTCTGGCTGCGTGTGATGGTCACAGCCCTTGGAGCAGTGGCTGGGTAGGATTTCAGCACTGGAATGCTGAAGGGGCTGTGATCCCTGGGTGTTGCTGAGTGAGGCCAATGCCCTGCTGGGGTAGCCTTTGTGTAGGCTGCCCATGCGCCTCCTGGGAATGGAGGCAGGTTCCCTTGGCTTTTCCCAGGATGGATGAGCTGTCAGCAGCTCTTACACCCATCCTGTCCTGAAGGGCGCGGGGCATTTCCTCAGCCTCAGCCTCATCCTGTGTTTCACCTTGGACAGCTGGAGGTGCCTCCTGTTCGCAGCAGAGCCCGTGGGGGAGCGAGGCTCTCTCCACAGGACATTCCTAACACTGGGCTTTTCCCTTCGCAGAGGAAGGCTTATTGTACCGGGCACGCTACTTCGGGGACTCGGATCTGTACCAGCGGGCACAGAAGATGGGCACCCCCAGCTGTAGCAGACTGTCAGACGTCCAGGCCTCCCTGCATGGTTAGTCCTGCCCAAGTACGAGCGGGGAGCTGGAAACCATAGTGCTTTTATCACTGAAAGAAATCCCTGATTGAGACACAGACCTCCAGGAGTCTCCTCGGGGTGCACACGCAGCCTCCCCTCCGACAAGCACTCCCTCGTTAATCAGGAGTTGATTGGGTTTAGTTTGCATGTCGGCACCCTTGGCTCTCTCCAGGCTCCCTGTTTTCTCTGGCCTCTAGGAACAGGGGAGAATCCTTCGGTGAGGTTGGAAGTTTCTTGCTGGCCATGGCATCCAGCCACCACATTTTAATGAACCTTTTTTTTTGGTTGCTTTATTGCCTGTTTTACTGGAAAAGCTGTTATCCCTGGCACGTGAGGCAACACGATGACAGGGAATGGAGTCCCACCCAACAGATGTTCCTTGTGTCATTCCCCCCCACCCCCGTTGCCTTCCCATTCAAGGAGAACAAAGCAAATGTTCCCAGCAGGTTGTAGAAGTAACTTACTGGGTTAAACTGGGAATCAAAGGAAAAGCAGCTGAAGCGGGGGTCTGGAAGATTTGCTTGGTTGGATTAAGGAGAGCCCGGATAACACATGTGAGACTGGATGCACTGGGAGAACTGCGCCAAAGTAACGAAAAAATTTTGCCACAGGATTTGGAATCCTTCTTCTGCTTAAATTTCTGGGCTGGTTTCACCTGCTAGGTACTGCTGGGCTGGCTGTGAAATGTGCAGGTCCCACTATGCCAAAATTACTTGAAAACAGGATTTCTATAGAATAACTCCTGAGTGAAGCTTATACCAGGTGTTGTATGGACACCCTTCCAGCTCACAGGGACTCCATGAGGATCTCAGCCATTGAGCTGCTTGATTTGCAGTTTTGGGGGTTGTTTTCCTTGGCATCTGAAAGTCTGGCCTTTAAAGCAAATCCTCTGCGCCGCGTTGGGCTTTTTTTGGGTGTATCCTGGTTTTGGATCCGTCCTTATCTTGATCAGCCTGCTCTCTCGTTTGGATGACTGTGCCTCTTCTGGTGTTAATGACCTGCTTTTCTTTAATTCCCTCCCTGCACCTGTGGTCTGGGAAGAGCCTGGAAAAGCTGCTGCCTGTGCTGTGGGGTGGGGAAGGAAAGGGGAGTCACAGATTGTCCGGAGACTGACACCACTGCCGCTTTTGTTCCCAGAACGTTGAAATGCCTGAAGATCTCTGGGGAAGTGCACTGAGCCGAGGTGACAGACTTTGCTATTTAAAAAGAATCAAACCTTATCTTAAAAATTGAATTGGAGAATTAGCAACGCACAACTGCCCCTCTTTCTTCTCTCTGCCTCTCTCTGACGATCACAGGCAGCGCTTGGGACAGGAAATCCAGCTCTCCATCTTCCTCTTCCCCTTCTAACACTACTGGCGTGCTCCTAGGATCCCACAAGGATCCCACAAGGATCCCACAATCCCTGAACAGACACACAAGAGTGTAAAGTAATCCAAACTAACTGCAGAAGCCTTGAAGCAGGAGACACTTCACCGCTGCCAATGGAGAGAGAAGTGGGACGATTTGTTGATAAAAGAAAACTAAAGAAAAGAAAATATAATCTATTTAGCATTAATTTATAGCTGTATATATGTTGTAGTTTTAAACTATGCAGGGTTGGATGATTAAATTATTTTGGTTTCTGCCTGTTTTGGGGAGCAGGGGAGCGGGAAGCCTCTTCCCAGGGTGTCTCTCTCTGCAGCGCTTTCCTGCCTGGAAAACAGAAACCACTTTGCAATTGCTGTGCTTTGCCCCTGGCAGATTGGGACGTCCATACACCTACTCTGGGGGTTGTGATAAAACCAAATCCCAAATCTGCAGGGGGTCACGGAGAACTGGGAGAGCCCGTCCAGAGCCATGGCGTGGATTTGCAGCATCGGCAGAAGCCACAGGGTCAGCTGAGCGCCAGTGTCGTGCTCGGGACAGGAAGGATTGTCCTGGATGGATTTTGCTCATCAGTCTTTGGTTAATTTGTGCACGTAACTCCTTTTTCTGCCGAGTCTGCTCGAATTCTGCCTGGTAATCAGCGCGCTCTGTGTGGAGAGGGCTTTCTATTGGCCTCGCCCTTTGTTGGGGGGTTTTGTGTGTGTCCCACGCTCGGGGTCCTCACCCACCCACCCACTGGAGCTCCTGTGTGCAGCCTGGCCCTGGCATTCACACCCTGCCTTTTCTTTCCCGGAGGACATCTGGAAAATACCACAAATCCATCAGGAATGGAGCTTTCCATTGCTTCTGTTGGGGATCGGGGTGTGCCTGATCTGCCCTCTGGCCCAGCCCGAGCAGGACCAGTATGAGGCTGCTCCAGGTCAGGAGCTATCTCTTGGAAGCAAAGCCGGCATAAGCAGAGCACCTCCCAGGGAATAAACTGGATTGTTTTAATTTTTTTTTCTTGCTGCTCTGCAGCTCATTTATGTCTAAAGACATTTCCAGTGAAAACCATCCCTTGGCACCGTCGGGGGAGTGGATCAGGAGCACAGCGGCTCCTGGGTGGGCTGGCAGAGGTGGTTTTATCCCGTTGTCCTTAGGAATCCATGCGCTCTGTCTTTGGCTGTTTATTTATTTTGTGAAATCTCAGCCTCCTGGTGGCTGCAAGGCCTGTTATCCCACAGCCACCCTGGTTTGGACATGATTTTAAGGGGTTTTATTGGGTTTTTTTTAATGATTCCTCCACCTTCGGAAGAAATTGGGTGGAAGTTCAGGATTGGAAATGGCACTCAATAGAGGCACAGGGATGATGGGGACGGGGTTAAACCAAAATCCTGCTCACAGAAGCAGTTGGATGTGTTGCCCAATGGCATTCCCTGCCCGGAGCCTACCCGCTAAAACCTTTGGGTTATTTTTCCTGGTAGATACCCATGGATCATAAGGAGGGAGAAGGCATCGATCCCCCAGGATGCTCACAGAGGCTGTATCTCTCGATTTAGAGTTAATTATACAATTGTACATCTATAAATAAATGTTTATAACGTGAAAGGCTCCGGCTGGGTTGGTGTCCTGTGGATCCCTGCTCCAGCCAGCTCTGGTTTTGCAGCTCCTCGGCGGTGGATGGAATTTAGGGTCTTTGACATCCCCAAAGGCTGAGAACTTTGGCACTGCGGGGGCTGCCCTGGGGTGGGAGAGGGAAGGACAGGGAGAGGATGGAGAGGAGGTGGTGCCCCTGTGGGTCCTGGCAAGGTGACAGTGACCACCCAGCAGGACTCCTCTGCTTCAGACTGTTTCCAGCTGGGGTGTTCCCAGAAGGGCCTTCCTCCCCTTCCTCCCCACATCCTCTGGCCAATCTCTTGTGGGGGATGCTTTATTCTCATCCTAGGATGCCAGCAGTCTGGCAGCATTATCCTGGCATTGGAAGGTGCCCTTTGGACACAATCCTCATCAGGGTGGACAGGAAGGCTCGGGCTGCCTTTGTCCCGGGCGGAAACGCTGCCTTGGGTGTGCTTCCTGCTGGCAGCAGCTTGGAAGCTGCCGGCTGCTGGCCTCAAAACCTCGGGGTTGGATTTGGGGTGGGTCTCTTTTCCTCACATCCCCCTCCCTGGGGCAGGCTGACCCGCTCTGGCAGCTCCCTCCTCCTCCCCAGGCCCGTGCGCCGAAGTGCTGAAGGCTTTGGGTGAGAATTTCCCGCTTTTCCCTTTTTTTCCCCTCCTCTCAGAGGCCAAGGGTCATGCCCCTTCCATTTCCCCTCAGCGCTGGTGCGTCAGTCCTGCTGGCACAGGGCACATCCACAGCCCAGGTTTTAGGGTGGTTTTGCTGCATTTCGGGTCATTCCTAGCCCGGAGCACTGGGAGACACTTGAATTTCAGGGTGTGCTGGTTCCTGCCCACTCAACAAAGGTGTGGGTGCTTTGGGCTGCCCTTTAGCTCATTAGCCCAAGCTTTTAATTGGACCTGCTGCCAAGGGCAGGGAGGCATCAAAGGAAGGCAGGTGCTCCAGGAACATCCTCCTCTGGCAGGTAGGAAGCCAAGGGGACCCCTCTTCCCCCACCACTATTTTTGGTAGCAAAACATGAGGGTTTAGCATTATCCTGGCATTTAAAATCTCATTTGCCTTATTGCTGGTGATGCCTCCAAAAATTTCCCTTTCCTATGCTGTCACCTGGGATCCCTGGGCCGATGCTGGTGCCACAAATAGCCCCATTGACACTTTCCAGGTCCCAAAATATTCCTGTGCCTACCCCCCTCCCCTGGGAGATACTTGATCCAGCCTCGCTGGAAGCTTCTGCACCTTTCAGGGAGCTGCCAAGCCCCAGGGTCCTTGAGACACCCCCAGATTTCTCATGGAAAGGCCATTTTGCTATAAATAAAAGTAGAGTTTCACCTTCATTGCTGTGGCATTCCAAGAGCATGTGGTCCCACGTGGAAGTTTTTGCCAGGCACCCCCAGGACAGAGGCTGTGCCGTCACTCTGTGTTGGCTTTTGGGAGTTTCAGTGAGGATTTTTTGTTTCTCGGAGTGATAATTTTTTTAAAAATGGGATGCAGAGCCCCTCACCTTCCTTGGGAGAGGCTGGTGGGGAGCAAGCAGGGGTCACGCTGCTGCTTGCAGCTCAGGAGGCACAGGGCCACCCCCTTAGGAGCTCAATATTTAAAAATCCACGTATTTATGGAGCTATAAATACCGCTCCCAGACTCAGGATGCCTCAGCAGGGCTGACGGCACTGCCCCAGCTGAGCCGCCGGCGGTGCTGCCGTCACTGCGCCGTAAATCTCCTGCTGTGCCCTGGGATCAACGTGCTGCTTCCAGCCTGGGCTGGCAGCGCTTCCACCCTGGCCGAGGAGCTTTGGGTTTGGGGTTCCCTTTCCACCCCTCTCAGTGTCTCCAGGGGTGGTTTTGTGCTGGATGACCCCACAGGGGATGCCCCTCACGTGAAGGGGGGATGCTCCAGCACGTGACCCTTTGAGAAATGCTCCAGCCCCCAAAATTTTAAGGGAACCACCCCCTCTTTGTACAATCTGGGTGTGTAAAGGTGCATTTCCACACTGCTTGTTGCCCTAACTGCTCTGAGGTGGTCTTTACACCAGTGAGCAATTTCTGCTCCCAACACTTTGCTTATGGGTCATTTGTATCAAGGTTTTTATGGTGAAAATTCTCATCAAAAAGTCACTATTTGTCCACAGGGAGAGTTTAAAAAAAAAATTCAAACAACCTAAGGCTGAGCCAGAACAAACTTGCATGTGAATGGAAATGGTTTTTCAGGCTGCTTTTATCCCCCCACACCTTCCACGGGCTCCTCATTTGCCAAGCAGCTTAATTACCCTTGAGTGAAAGCCTCTTCCCCGAGGCCTCTAATTGCAGGTTTGGGTAATTGGCCTCAGTGTTGCAGAGTGTGTTTGGGTCTGGGGTGTGCTCCCCGCCAGCAGGTGTGACCCTCCTCCTTTCCCTCAGTCCCAGTTTGAGCCTGTTCTCATGGTTTTCTGCCCAAATTCCTCCCCGTGGCTGCCAGGGAAGGAGCAGCAGCCCCTCACTGGGGTGTTGGGGTGTTCCTCCCTGGGCGTGAGCAGGCCCAGGGCTGGCTCAGGGGCCTGACTCAGCCCCCCTGAGTCACCGCCCCATGGCTCCCATTAGGAGTGGGCGCAATGGGATTCCCCACTACTCCCAAAACATCCAGCTCCCATCACAGGGGCTGCCTGCCAGGGAAAGGTTTCCCAAGGGTGCCAGCAGGGAATTTCAGACCAGAGGTTGCATCATCCCTCCTTGAACCATAGTGACAACAGGAAGACAGCAGGTTATCAATCAAGACAAGTTTTATTAGAAAAGTAAAAAACCACCCGACACGATTGCATAGGAATTCTCGCACTTGAACATCAAGTGTATGAGTGTAAACTGTAACCAACGAAGTGCCCCCAGCGTGTCAGGGCCAGGGGTCCTGCCCTCCGGCCCCGTGGCACCTCATGTGCCCCTCTCTTGCCGCTCTCGTGATCAAAGACACAATTCCAGACCCCGGGAGCCAGCACTGGGCCCTGCCGGCAGTGGGGTTTGCCTTTGATCCAGACCCCCTCGGCCATCACTCACTCCCACACTCCCCCTCCCCCTGAGACCCCATTGATTACAATCCTCGTTACAAAAACCCCCCATGATTGATCAGCCTTCAGGAGACCAGCACCCCTCCAGCAGCCCTGCTGCCACTCCAGGAGCACGGTCGCCGGGATCATGCCACAATCATCAACAGCATGAAGCGACCTCCGCCTGGGTCCCGGCTGATTCACGCCAGGGATGTCCCGGCACAGGTGGGCCCCCGCGGGGACCTCGGCCTGCCCAAACTACTTCCACCTACAGCCCTACTCCAGCCTAACCTAAACTACAGCGGCTGCCAGGAGCCGCCACACTCTGCCTGGCTCTTCCAAAGCACTTGGGAAGTGGCTCCTCTGGCCCGGCCCATCAGCACTCTTCGATGAGCAGCTGCTCCGAGCTGTACAGCTTCTTCTTGATCACCCTGAAGCCCGTGCTCAGCTTCAGCGGCGCGAACGCTGGCCCCGAGGCAAAGAGTCCCTGGATCTTGGGCCAGAGGCGCGAGTCCAGCCGGAGCACTAGCGTGAGCTGGAAGGTGGGCACCACAGCGGGGTCCGCAGCGATGTGCCCCACGTCGTGGCAGGCCTTGCCGTGCTCCACGCACAAGTCGAGGAGGGCCCCGCGCAGCCCACAGGGCTCGCTGCACGCCAGGCGCAGCAGTTCCGTCTGCACCTGCGCCTGGAGCTGGGCCGGCATCAGGAGCCGGGAGCAGCGCTTGGCGCCCAGCGGTGCCCGGCCCAGCTTGGCCTGCACCACGTCCATCAGGCTGGCGCACAGTAGCTCGTCCTCGGGGTCGTGCAGCAGCTCCAGGTCCAAGTCCGGCAGGGAGACCCCCTCGGCATACTCGGCATCTGCGGAGACAGAGGCAGGTCAGCACCAGGGCAAGGGTGGGCCGGGGGTCTCCTGGGTGGGAGACACCGATCCCAGGGGTTTAAGGGTGTAAGAGGGGTGTGCTGGGGGATCTTATGGTTCTGGGAGACACCGATCCCAGGGTTTTGGGGGTATAACAGAGGCTAGGCACAGCACCACCACCATCCCCTCCGCACAGGGACCCTCATCCATCCTCCAGCCCTTCTGTGACCCCAGGAAGGGACCCGCACTCACCTCCCTCCGAGCCGGAGGCGCTGCCCAGCGACTCGCAGTCGGAGGTCTCCAGGCGGCCCCGCTCGCCGCCCGCCAGCCTCTCCCACAGCCCGGGCATGGATCTGGATACGCACAAATTGGCACGACCCCGGCTCCGCCGCCGCTCTGCCCGCACGGCCCGCGCCCATCGCTAATATAGGGGCGGCACGGGAGGCCACGCCCCCCTGCCCGCGTCCACCAATGGGGGCGCGGTGCACGTCCGCGGCGTCTCTCCTGCCCGGTGACAGCGAGGAGGCCACGCCCCCTAGCCTGGGCCACGCCCCTCCCTCACAGGCCGCTCCCCCGGGTGCCCGGCGCTGCCCCGGGCGCTGCAAACGGGACCCGCGGTTGCATCAGGGCCCCGCGGTTGCATGTTCCGGCCCCCGAACCCTCCCGGACCCGGACAGCATCCCCGGGCACCCTCTCAGCGCCCGCGCTCACCCCCGCACCCGCGAGGCTATCCCATCACTCGGGCACATGCATCACGTTCCGGTGGGGAAGGAGACGCGCCGTGGCCCCGCGGTCCCCGAGCCCTCCCTGGGCTGGGAAACCAGTGAGGGTTTTCCTGTGGGTTAGGTTTTGATCCGCCTCGTCTTCCAGTGGGTGTTCCACCACGTCTTCCGTGGTGGCACCGGCACGGCCGGATCCTGCTGCCCTGGCATGGGATGGGGCTGAGCCTGCTGCCCGACGCCGGGAACAAACCAAACCGGTGGCCCACGCGTGATCATGGTGTCCCATTCGCTGGCCTTGTCCTGGCTTCCTAAGGCAGTAAAGGATGTTGGAGTGAAACTTGTTGAAGATCAAGGGGGGCGGCGGCAGGGCACGGCCAGGTTGGGATGGGGTTTTGCCATGGGGGTCACCCCCTTTTCCCTTCCCTGGTGTCTTCTAAAGCTGGGGCGGGACACCCCCGAGCCCTCTGGCATCGTGTCCCTCGCACCCGCGGGTCCTGCGTGCCTGTCCCCCCGTACATGACCTTTCCAAAGCCAGACCCTGAGGAGCGCAAGGAGCCGAATTGGCGATAAAGGGCTTTGTTTGTCCTCCCGCTGCGCTGCCTGCGGCTTTATCGGAGGCGCTGAGCATACTCTGAAGTCACCCCGGGACCTATCTTGGGTCCTGTCCTTCCCGAGCCGAGATTGATAAGAGCCGGCCGATAAACACGGTGGATAGAGAGCACACGGCGGCCAGGAGCGAGGGGGACGGGCCCCCACCCACTGCCTGTGACCTCCCACCCAAAGGGTGCAGAGGGTCTGGGCACCCCACCAGCAGCTGTAGCTGCTTTTTAGGGGTCAAAACTTGAATCCATCAGCATTTTGGGCGTGGAAGTCCAAGCTGGGGGAGTGGGTAGCATCCCAGGGAGCAGAGATGTATGGGGAGTTGGGAACAAGTCCTGGCTTGTGCCTGCAGCTTGCAGAGTTCAGTTTTTTGGGACAAAAATGAACTACCCCCAACCCCAGCTGTTAAAAATACACCCCAATAATTGCACACTTGCTCGGAAATGGCTGGATGGTGCTTGGGATCCTGTTTTTCACAAAATGTACCTCATAGGTTATTTCTCCCCACAGCCACCAAGTCGTTGGTACAAATGCTGGCTGGGTGAGGCTGAAAATAGATGAGGATCTGCTGGTTTGGGGGGTCAAAACAGGGGGAAAGCAGCAAATAAACAAAAAAGAGGTAAAGGACCACAGGGAAGGCACCATGCTAAAAATAAGCAGGAATTCTGGAGCCAAGCATAAATATTTTCCTTTCTTTGCCATAACATCTCCTGGTAGGCAGCAGAGCAAGCAGCTCTAGTGTGGTGGCATGTTTTAAAGGGAAATGTAATTTTTGATCCCTGCAATTAAATAATCCAGCTGGGAGGGGAGGCAGTGTGGGGCTGGCAGCTCCTTCTCCTTCCCAAAAGACACTGAGATTGAGGCTGCTCCTTTGCAGCAGGACCTCTAGGAATGGTTTTGGACTGGAAAGTAAAGTTTCAGCTACGGTATTGGTAATTCCTGCACTTCCTCTCCCCTGGTTCTGCTGCTGGCAGAAAATCCAGCATGGTTTTTGTGGAGGAGCAGTGTCTCTTTCCCCTTGACCTGCTGTCCTTTCTGGGAGAGCAGAGAGAGATTCTGGCTTTCTGGACAGCCTGTTCCCAGCCAGCTGCCCCTGTGCCCTTCTGTGATGAGATTTACTTGATCGTTCTGATTTCCAGCCTGGCTTTGCAAAGGGTTAAGCAGAAGCCGGGGGGAGCGGCTGGCATTGGGGTGGGTCCTTGGCTGGGCCCCTGCCCGGGATGTGCTGAGCTCAGCGGTTTTGCAGGCTGCAGGGGGAGGGGACTGGGAAGAAGGAGGAGGAGGAAGGGAGAAGTATTGAGGGGCTCAGCGAGAGCCCTGGCTCACGTCGGGTACAAACTGTGCCCCCTGTATGGTGGGGGACAAATTCCTGCTCCATGGGCTGCTGCTGTGGAGGAGTCCTTGGCTGCATGTTTTTTCCCAGCAGCTCTGTGGCCCAAAGAGCTGCTTTTAGGTAGATTTACACATTATTTCAGCACACGGGTTTGGTGCAGAGGCTGGTGTGATCCTCTGTGTCCCAGTAACAGAGGGGCTGAGGCCATAGTTTTTACTGTGTCCTCTAAGTGCCTGCAAGGGTGGGTGTCCTCACACTGGGTCCCTGGTTGTGGCAGGGGGTGACAGGCACGCTAGGGGTGACCCTGCATCCTCCGAGCCCGTGGCCAGCTCTGACAGGCGAGCTTTGGCTGCGTGGGACACGGTGGCAGGTCCCGGCGTGCTGCCGGCCGGGCAGGTCTGTGCCACAGCCAAACCTTCCAGGCCCGTCTCTCAGCCCTGGGACAAGCAGCTGCAGGAGCCGGGCGGAGGAGCAAGGAACGTGCATCCAGGAGGGCGGCGGACAGGTTTTGGCAGCTGAGATGCCGAGTGCCGGGTTGAGTGCTGGGTCGGCACCGTGTCGTTCGCAGGGTGTGGGCTGTGAAACTCGTCTCCCCTTGGGTGCTTTTGGGGGAAAAGATGGGAGAGGGTGTTTTTGGAGGTGCTGCCCCACACTGCTGCATCCTTGATGTTGGGAGAGGCCCTCTCGGGCGGGCGGCCTGCCCAGGCAGCGAGGCGAGCGCGTGCCTTGGCGCCGTGGCCGGCGTTGGGGCCGTGGCCAGCGGCGAGAGGAGCTGGGGAGGGGAGGTGTGAGCGGGGCTTGTGCCGGTACATAACGTTCTGCTGCGAGCACCCACAGGAAAACCAACCAGCAGCCCTGAACGAGGCTCTTTGTTCGGCTGTTTTTTTATTTTCCCTCCCCTCCCCGCATCAACTTTTTCTGGCAGCTGCTGGGCTCCCTTCCCCCTGCGCTCTGTGCCCAGCTGCAGCTTCCGAAAGGCCCCCGAGACCCCCGGGGTGAGGGGGCAACGGGGCTTCCAAACCCCAAGGAGGAATATCCACTGCCAGCGCAGCCCCACTGACCTGCAAAGCAGGAAATAGGTTGGCTGGGGAATTTCCAGCTGCCAGGGAAAACCTGGGTTTGGAGGAGGGGGAGTGTGGAAGGTTTTTGCCCATACGGATCCCTCCAGTTCTCCCTATCTTACATAAAGTGTTTACTGAGCGGGAGGAGGGAACGGCCAACAACATGTTTTTGCATTCGTAGTACTGTACAGGGTGAACTTTTCACTTCCTCTCAATGGCTCTCACACATGTGTCTATTTTGGTGCTGGGCACACATACAAACACACCATGTACAGCACGGAGCTGGGGACGTTCCCTGCTCCTGCTCTGTCCCAGCAGAAGAAACTGCTGGAAAACAAGGAATGGGAGGAGGGCGAGGGGGATAAATCTCAGCCCCACAGTGTTTTGGATCTGGACAAGGAGGTCTGGGCAATGCTTGGGCACTGCATCCCGTAGGCAAAGCTGCAGGCACCGAGTCCCTGGCATCCCAGGAGGGCTGGCAGGGTGGAAAAGTTTCCCAAGTTGAGCAGTAAAAAGGAAAAGCTCTTTCTGTGCCTGATTGTGCTGGGTCAGTGAGTAGGGGGGACCGGGTTTGAACAAGGGAGTTTGGGGATCTGCTGCTCCATTTCCAAACCCCACAATGATACAGGGTGAGCATTTTTGGCAGGTTTGGCCAAGGTACATTTAGATGGCTGGAGTAAGCAAGATTAAAAATAGATGGCACCAAACAAAAAAGCAGAGGGTTGAAACGCTCCCTTCTTTCCCAAGCAAGCCCATCTGGGATGGAGTTTGAATCCCGCCTGCCGTCACGTTTGGAGCGCTCCTGGCTGTGGAGCCGCTGACTGTGCAGGAGGCCCCCGCAGAGCGGGGCCTGGCAGCCCTCCAAGGCTGGGGAGGAGGCTTTCCGGGCTGGGGCCGGGGCCGGGGCAGCCAGCGTGGGACACATCTCAGCTGAGCCGCAACCCTACGTGAGAATGCCCCTGCGCCGCTCCGGGAGCTGCGCAGTGAATTTCCATGGAGCTGGCATTGCGGCTTCACCTGCAGACTGGGCAGTGTGGGGCTCTGGATTGCCCAAAGCTGACTCTGGTACTGGAACTAATTTATTAACAGCAACAAACACAGAAGGTGGCTGTGTACTTAGTTTTAGTTAATTGCTGGTGATCTAAAAGGGGAATGGATTCCAGTTAAGCTGTTTCAATCCAGATGCAGCTGGGCTGAAATAGTGAGTAAAAAATACAATCATCTCGTAAAAAAGATGTTGAAAATGGAAAAATTAGCATCTGGAGCAGTAAATCAAATAATTGCTTGCATACGGTGCTGCTCCTACCCCCTGCTGGCCAGCAGAGCCGTGGGGCGAAGGCTCTCATCCATGGAAAATCAACATGTTGAAATGGTTACACCAGAACATGGAAATCCAGTTCCCTCCAAGAATAGAAGCGAAGTACAAGCAAAAAACAAGATTATTAAAATGGATGGTTTTAAATCAGGGTCTTCTCCTCTGGCAGAGTTCAACTGGGATTAAAATCTGATTTAAATCAAGCCACTTTCGAGCGTGGTTTGGTCCCTCTCACATTGAACTTCAGTCTACCATTGTGACAGCCGAGCTGCGTCTAAACTTCACCAAACCTCATTACCTCCCAAACAGCTGATTGTTTCCTTCATCAGACCAGATAAAGAGTTTCAAAGACAGAATTATTTTATTGTCACAGAGAAACCTAATACAGAACAAAGAGGACAAAGTTTCAGGGTATTAAAGATGGAGCAGTGTCCTGCCAGCGCTACCAGAGAAACAGCGATGGAGAGGGAACAGCTTGGGCAATGCCTGAGGCACCACTGGAAGAGGTGACACTGCTTGGCCCCTCACCTGACCTCGGGACAGTTTGTGTCCATCCCCCCGGATGACGGCTGGGGCTGAGGAGTGTTTCTGGCATTTGCTCCAGAGGGTTTCCCTGCTCGTTCAGCGCTCCGGCTGCGCTCCAGCGGGAGCCCAGGCTGAGTTATGGGGTCACCTGCCCCGCAGCCACACTGTCCGTCTGCCCTCCTCTGTAAACAATACGGAGATTCTCTGAGGGCTGTACAGCTGATCCTGCCTTCTAAGTTACAGAAACCAAGTCCTGCCAGCCTGTAAGGACCTATAGAATCCCGTCATTTCTGTTTATTGGCAGCTTTATGGGGATCCCCACTCTCAAAAAAACCCCAAAGTCCCATCCTGCCAATGCAGCTGTCATCATCTGATAAATGGGGGGTGCTTTGAAGCCAGGCCAGGGAATGTTTTTCTTCTGCTCCCTGACAGCAGCAATCCAGACATGCTCAGCCCGAGGAGGGAGTGAATCCCAGGAGCTGCTCTATTGGCTTGTACCTCCACTCATCTGCCTCCAGCTCTTCCACCAGACCGGCAAGTTTTTCCATCCTTGCGACTTGTTGATCTGTGAGGAGTTCAAAGGTAACTGTGGTTTGCAATGGCAACGCAATTAAACCTTTCAATTAGATGCAAATTCCCAGCTGTCAGTGGGGAGCAGGGCAGAATAGAACCCATGAAGCCCATTTGAATCCAAACCCACTCTGTGCAAACAGTGAGGAGAAAGCAGGGACAGGCTTTTCTTCCCTAGTGTGTGTTTACCCATCCCTGCCCGTGCCATGTACATTCAAGTCCTAACAGGGAAACACAAGGGCCATTAGAGTATGGGGGTGAAAACAGGATGAAGCTCATTTCTTTAGCATAAATATTTATAGCGCAGAAGAACAGAGAAGTTCAGAGAGGGCTTGGTCAGCCCACGGTAGAGCTGGGTGCAGCATGAGGAACTGTGCTTTTAATGAAGGTGCTTGGAGAAGGACCTGGATGAGTGCGGCAGAAAGGCTCTGCAACCAGAGCCTGCTAATGAGAGGAAGGTCCTGGGGATCCCCCAGACAACATCTTCCTCTCAGGTTTATTTATAACCAGTTGTGTGATGAGCACACAGGGTCCATTTTCAGTTAAATGAGCTGCAGTGGTGCAGAAATGGGAATATCCTTTCTCCCAGCTCTGCTGGAAGTCCAACAGTGCTATAAGCTCACTGCAGCCCCTTGGAGAGACAGTCCAGGACTAGCAAGAGGCGTAACATAAACTGTGTGTGATTTATGCTGACTGCAGCAGTGGGTGCTTTTAAGAGGGACTGTTCTCACTCCACCTTCTGCACCCTTTTGGGAACTGTCAAACAAACAAGCCAAAAAATTATGACCTCGACCTTTTTTTTTAAGCCCTTCACCCTTCTTACAGGGAGAAAATAGGGAGGTGCTCCACAAACCAGTTCCAAAGGCTGGTGTCTGTTGGGGTGCCAGGCTGTGTAGCAGCCCCTGGCAGCTACAGCCACAGCAGCGCTGTGGAAACAATGGCTCTGAAGTTCAGCTTTACTTTCTGGTGCAGAAATACAGGATCACGGCCTTGCAAGCTGCTGCGCGCCCCCAGACAACTGGAGGAGGAGGACAGGAAACCTCTCCAGTCTGAGCCAACAGGTGGAAGTACCATTCTGGCTGACAAGAGGCGGGGGCCAGAAAGGATGTGACCCTCCAGCAGCAGAGAGGATCTGCTGCTGCGCTCTATGAGAACCAAAGCTGTGATGCAGCCAAGCCCAACACTGGGTCACAGGCACCTGAGTGAGGGCAAAGGGCCTGGGAGGAAAGCAGAGGTTCAAACAGGACATCAGGCTGTTCCCTGAGGAGGCAGGGAATGGAGTCAGCCCTGTCACGCCACGCCATGCCACGCCACGCGTGGCCGCCTCCTGAGCCTCTGGAAACCTCACTTGACCCTGTCAGAACCACAAGGGCTCAGTGGAGAAACAAAGGTGGAATGGAGCGTCCCTTTGCCCCAGGCCAGAGAGACAGTCAGCGCTGGGCCGAGATCAGAGCGTGGGCGTTTCCTGCCCAGAACCTCCTCCTGCAGCCTCACCTCCGCTGCCACACAGCCATGGAAAAACAAGCTTCAGAAGGCACAGCCCGTTCCCACCCAGCCTCTGTGGGCTCCCGGCACTTTGCATAGGGCTTGCAAAAGGACTCAGTGGTGGCCTGACTTTGCGTTCTGTCTGCTTTCTTGTGGTTGGCACCCGAGAGCAGGTCAGACTTTGCTCCCACTGCCTTCCCCGAGCGACGCGCGGCCGGCACTTGGTGCTTACCGTGTTTCACTTGCTTTAACGTCGATGCAACCTGAAAGCTGAACACAGACTCACAGAGGAACCTCTCGGAGCCATCTGTAAACAGAAATAGGAGGTGGTTGAACCCCCGAGTTAAAGGCTGAGCAGCCTTCAGTGCCCCTGACCTCCCGTTTTATGTTTGAGGTGTGGGTTCCCCCTTGTCTCGTTCTGACACTTTCCCCTGCGCTGAGCAGAGCCCCTGTGACCCTGCACAGGGTTTTGGCTGGCTCCCGGTGCTACCTGGGAAGACATCCTGGCTGGAATTCTGTTACATCCCCTCTGACAAGCAATTGTACTCCTTTTAAATAGAAGGTAAGCTAAGGAGAAGCCAGGTAATGTTATGGCAGTCTGTGATTCCCTCAGGGCTCAGACGCTTGTGTCCTTAGAATGCTTTAGGATTTCCCACGGGCTCAGACCATAACCCTACATAAAGAATTTCAAATAATGTGTATCTTGCCATCCAAGTTAGTAAGTGATCACACAAGTGACTCAGAAATAAAGCAATCTGGAAAACATAGCTAATTGTGTGCCAAGCATAGACATAATTTATACTGCTTCCTTCTAAAAAAAAAAAAAAAACCCAAAATACCTAAGGGTTTATTTAGAAACAAGAGAGATAGTTAAAATAACAATAAAAATCAGCCAGTCAGTGGGGATTTTTGAAAAGGAAACTGCAGCTCCTCCACTGGTACCTGCCTGATGAAAGAACGGGTGTATCACCTTTTGTGTCAGAAATTAAAAAGCCAGCCTAGAGCTTCCTGCAACGGGGACAGTGTTTGGTTGTTGCTGCCACCCAGAGCAGGTGAACTGCTGTGTTCCTGGTAAAGAGGTCAGCCCAAAGCACAATCCATTTAAAGCTCTTGTGCCATAACAATGTGGAGAGCAGTTTCAAAGACCGAACTCTGTAAAAATCTAATCCAAAGCTGACCCCCAGGGAAGAGCTGGAATTTCACCGTGCTCAGAGCTTCCTCTCACAAGTGCTGTCCCAAATATATCCTCGAGACGTCAGGAAGAATTTTTTCATGGAAGGGTTTGTTAAACATTGGAAGGGGCTGCCCAGGGAGGTGGTGGAGTCACTGTCCCTGGAGGTGTCCAAGCAACAACTGGACATGGCACTCAGTGCTCTGGGCTGGGTGACAAGGTGGGGATCAGGCAGAGATTGAACTCGATGGTCTTGGAGGCCTTTTCCAACCTAAATGTTGGATTCTGTCCTCCAACTCCCCATCTGTCCTGCTGAGTGGCTCTCAGGAGGAACAGCTGCCTGTCTATTTGGTAACATGAAGTGCTTCATTACTTTAATTTGTTTTGAGGGCTTGTTAAGTTCTGTGAGGAAACCTTTAGTCATAATTACTTCAATAGCCTGGCATATGGGCTCTAATGTGTAATAGAAACAGCCCTCCAGCAGCGCAGCCATCAGCTCCCAGCTGCCCTGTGCTGCCACAGGGACACTCCAGCCTCGGTCCCTTGATCCCAACGGATGTAGGGCTCTTGCTGGGCCACGGTGTGGCACAGTGACAAGGGAAGTTCACGGGGAGCAGACAGAGAGACAGACAGACCCTGGTTTAACCCTGTCACCCAGAGGACCTGCCCTTCCTGCCTCACCCAGAGCTGTGCCCGGCTTCTCCTTCCACAATCCCCTGACGAAGCTGGTGACAGAGCTCGGGCACCCAGATGCAACCTGCTAGGGAGACAATCTGCCTCCTAGACTAACCCAGTCAAATCCAACCCAAACCAAGAAAATTACTGTTTCTGACAAGAAAACTATTCCTGTCTCAGCTATCTTCGCAGTAATCCCTGCCTGACATCAAAGGATTAGCTAACAATGAGCAATTAACACTGTCATGTTCCCTTTCAGGTAGACACTTCCTGGTCTGAAGTGTTGTCATGGAGCTAAAAAGCTGGTGGCTGCCAGAAAAATCACTTCCTCATGAACAACTGGTGGGAAAGCAGGGACCAGCCGAGCCCTAGTGCTTCCTTTCTACCTCCAGCTTTTGCCAGAGGGATGCCAAGCTCAGCAACTTGGAGGAGGAGCAGGGAAGGAGAAGGGCAGGAGCAATCACCTTCCAGCATCTCCCCAGCTCCTTTGGGATAAGTGAAGAGGGCTTTCCGGGGCGGCGCCAGGTCCGAAACGCTGAACCCCGACCCTGTCACGGAGCTGCCGCTGACTCCGCCGGCCGAGGAGGACGAGGAGGAGGCTGCCATTGCACCCTGGTCCAGCCTGGGAGGACAAAGAGCAGAGCCTGAGTTAGGAAGGGTGTCCGGGAGTTCCCCGGGGCGCAGAGCCAGCGGCCGAACGTCTCCAAGGACGGATGAAAGCGGTGAGGGGCAGGAAGAAGCCGCCTCTGCTGTTACGGAGCGTCCAGGCTGCTCTGCGTGTGTGTGGGAGAGCTGCCTGCACCCACTGTGGGGATGGGCACAGAGCTATCACACCCCAAAACTGAAGGTAACCTCTGCTACGACCCCTCAGAATTCCCCTGGGAATTCATCCAGACCGTGCACAAAAATAACGAGGTACA
The DNA here is from genome assembly GCA_013397935.1 of Dasyornis broadbenti. NCBI lineage: Eukaryota > Metazoa > Chordata > Aves > Passeriformes > Dasyornithidae > Dasyornis > Dasyornis broadbenti. The sequence continues at coordinate 2,338,677 of VZRN01000794.1, read as the reverse complement.
GGTTGCTGGCCTGAATTCACCGGCCTTTAGCTGCCCTGGCACTTATCCCGCTCCCCAGGGTCATAAAAAGGCGTGGTTTCTTTCCTTTTTTTGCCTTGTTTCCAGGAGCACAAACACAGAAATCCTGCTGCCTCATAAAACCTGGAAGGCTGCAGGACTGCCAGTTCCAGTGCTGCATCCTGCATGGAGCCACGCCATGCCTAACTTGCAGCAGCTGCTTTCTGCATCACTCCAGATGTGCTTTTGCCTTTAGAACACAGTATTTGACCTAAACTGGCAATGCTTGAGGATCCATCTGCCTGTGCAGCACAATTCCGGGTGCCTCTTGCATGCCCTCTCCTCAGCCTTGTTTTTAAGCGGTGTACTGGGTCTATGTTTGTCACAGGACTTAAAAGTTGTCATGTACCTCTCTGATAGTAAAAAAGGTGTTACATGGCACTTATCAGTGACAGCACTTACTGCTCCTCCCAATACTTATAAGCACTTCCCACTTATCCTGCTCATTTCATTCAGTTCTGTTATCATATTTAGTACACTTCTACAGGCTCTGTAGGTTACGCAGACAGTGCCCTTAGAAAACGCCCAAGGATTTTGTGGAGAAAATGGGGTTTTAAGACCTTAAAGCTCACCTCTTTCCACTCCCTGCCATGAGCAAGGACACCTTCCACTATCCCTGGTTGCTCCAAGACCCATCCAACCTGGCCTTCCAGGGATGAGACAGCCACAGCCTCTCTGGAAAACCTGTGCCAGGGGCTCACAGGGAATAAATTCTTTCTAATATCCCATCTAACCCTGCCCTCTGTCAGTGGGAAGCCATTCCCCTTGTCCTGTTCCTCCATCCCCTTCTTCAAGAGTGCTCAAGGTTGTTTCATTTACTGTGACACAGAACACAGCAGCTCACAGGAGGCTGGGGGCTTACTGGCCGTGAAGAAAAACGCCTGCATAAAACAAACTTTTATTTTTGCTATGCTACACCGAGCAGCACCCCACTCAGCAAACTCTCAGGCTCAGCTCCCTGCTCGCAAGGGAGGTGAGACGATAGCTTGCGCTAAAACGATGCCAGCCGGGGCTCGCAGACCCGACAGATTCCTAAGTGTGGCTGCAGGGGGTTTATTTAAAACAAACACAGCAGAGAGGAGGCGGCAGGTCAGGGCGATGCCTGGGCCTGTTACAGGAACCTCCAGCCAACGCCTCAGGCACCCCACGAGCCTCCATCTTGGCGGGGGGGAACGCCCATTGCCGGCGCCCACGAGACCACGCCCCTTCATCAGACCACGCCCCTCGTGCTCCTGACCCCGCCCACACACACCGGCCACGCCTCCTCCCCCTCCCTCCCGCCCATGGCCCCTCCGAGCCGCTTCCCGGTGAGTGGGGAGCCCACGCGCCGCCGCAGCCTTCGCCCTCCCCGCCCGCTCATTCCATCGCCCTTCACCTTCCTGGCCGCCGTCGCCTCCCGCCGCTCCCCTATCCCGTCCCGAGCCCTCTCTTCCTCACCGGGGCGCCCGGACGGCGGCAGGGCACGGGCGGCGCGCGTGGCCGCGCTCGCGGTGCATGATGGGGCGGGCGCGCGCCGCTTCCGGCGGGATGCGTGAAGGGAGCGGGGCGGGGGTGAGTAGGAGCAAAATGGTGGCGGAGGGGATGGCTCTTTGCTTCCGCCGCCTTCCTGCAGGGGTGTGAACATAAAGCTGAGCGGTTTTCTTGCTTCACTACCCTCAGCGCCTCGGCAGTTTGCGCGGTGCGGGCCCTGCCGGTGCTCCTGTCGCCATCCCCGGGTGGCCAGAAGTTGTTACCCGGGGAGCTGCCTGCAGCACCTCTGGATCCTGCCCTAACGAGCTTAATTCTGCCCCAAGGCTGCAGTCCCAGCTGGTCTCTGCCTCCCGCTGGTACTGCCCACTTTTCAGAAGTCCTGTGTCATGAAATTGTCACTCCAGTGTGTTAAAAACATAATTCCCCTAAAAAAGCCTGCGTGGAAACAAAAATCTCAGCGACTGATTTTTCATGGCTTATTTGTGCACAGCTTACCTCTACACTTCTTCCCTTGAGCTACAGGAATTAATATTTTTATTGAAGTGTAAGTTTTTGGGGTTTTTTTCAGTGTAAGTTCGGTGGTTGTGAGTCGTTTCAGAAGGTGGGGCTTGAACTTAGGGGTTAAGTATTAACCTTCTCAACCTGATGTCACTCTGTGTAATAGATTTAGTGTAAGATGCTAGTTGCTTCAAGGGCAAGCCCTTAATTTTTTCCTGTTCTGTTGCAGTGGACAGGTGAACCTTTTGACAAAGGTGAATTTTTTGGTGGGAACTGTATTTTAGGAGTAACAGATTTGTTTTTAAACCATGAATGTTCTCCACTGTAAAAACTTTTAACTCGGTGCCACCTAAATCCCAAAGAAATTACAAAATGTCACACTGACTGGGGCTGCAGTGAGTTTTAGCTGAAACCTGTGAGGTTTAGAGAGAGTTACATGTCGTACTGTGCTTTAATTTTCCATTTTCGCTCGATTGTGCTTTAGAAGTTGACAAAGAGTGTACTTGTAAGTTCTCAGAAAATGACTCTTTGATTGAGACACATAAGGTTTGAGGAGGTGTTGCCTTTCTGAAGACTCTACATGGAGGGGAGGCGGTTTAGATGGGATATTAGGAAGAAATTGTTCCCTGTAAGGGTGGTGAGACTGTGGCACAGGATGCCCAGAGAAGCTGTGGCTGCCCCTGGATCCCTGGAAGTGTCCAAGGCCAGGCAGAATGGGTCTTGGAGCAGCCTGGTGTAGTGGAAAGTGTCCCTGCTCATGGCAGGGGCTGGAACAAGCTGAGCTTTAAGGTCCCTTCTCACCCAATCCACAAGGAAACAGCAAAATTTACTTTTCCTTGGCTTGAGTTAGCAAAGCTGTCTGTTGTTGCAGTAGGAGGAGCAGCAAGATGGATGTGCTGCGGCCCCCCCTGATAAGGATTGGGGGGCGAGTGTACCGGAAAAATCTCATCCAAGAACAGGCCTTCCCACACGAGGAGGAGGAGGACTTCTATGCAGGTAAGGAGTGATGCTCAAAAGGTGAAAACATCAACACTGGGGACCTAGAGTGCTCTCAGTGTCATGTCTGATATCTTCATGAGCCCAAAGACCTGCCCATATGGTGGATTGAGGTGTTCAAGAGGGAGAAAAACACTTTGTATTGGTCCCTGGTGATCCTGCTGCCCAGAGTGGAAGCAATCCCAGTTATCCTGAGTGGGTTGGCTGACTGTGCTGCTGACTATTCAGTTTGCATGCTGGCTGTGGAAGATCTCCAGGGAAAGGGAAAACCAAATTAGCTCTGTAGATCTGTTTTTCACGGGTTCCTAAGTGTCTTTATTTTCTGTAGTGTGATTATTTGCAGATGCAGCAGCAGTGGAAGCTGCTTGCTAAAGACCCTCTGTCTTTGCAATGTTCGTGCGTTTAGAAACTGGCCTCCTACTGCGCAGCTTGTGGAAGGTGTTCCTTTTGGGTGCAAAATTCTTCCTGCCCTGGTGTATTTTACTTTGTCTTTCTGCCTGTGTTGTCTGTTGTTGTGGGCACAGAAAAGCTCCAGTGTTACTTTTCAAATGGGAAGGGTTGTGGCGGTTGTGTCCTGTTTCTCCTCCCACCTTGCCTTTCAGTGGATTGCACAAAACTTTAACAAGGTGCTTTCCATCCAAATTCATCCCTGATTGTGTTGGAAAGCGGATAGGAAGCATGGCTTCTTTCTGAATGTTCCATTTGATTGTACATGACTGAATGGCCCACGGATGAAAGGTCTGTCTTTCCCTCTGAGGCTGTTTCTAAATCACTGGCCTGAACCCTTGGACCAAAAGTATCCTCACCTTTTATCTGTGTTCTGCATCCTTATATTTCTGAACTGGCTGCCAGAAGAGACCGTTCCCACTGTGTGGGAATTGCATGAACTCCAGCTGAGAAAAAAACTGGGCTGTAACTACCTGTTTCCTGCGCCTCCCAGCCAGCCGGATTTAGAAGCAGTCATTATGTGTTCCGGAGCTGGTAGTAAGGTGATAAGTAAAAAGCAGTTATCCACGGCAGAGAGCAGCCCGTTCCTTCCTTCATTTAACCTTGGGAGAAGGCTGGGTAGGGACTGTTGTCTTACACGAAGCGCTGCCAAACTTCTCAGAGGTTGTGCAGGGTCTGATGTGGTTTTCCTGGTAGGCCCCAGTGACTGCGCGGACGAGCCCTGCGATGCCTTTATGGTGGAGGAGACTGAGCGAGGCTTCCAGTGCCGGGTGGAGGTTCCCAGCCCCTTATACAAGTGAGCCTGTGTGCCTTGGTTTATTTGATTTGCCGCCAGCTGGGGAAGAAGTTGAGCACAGAATATTTACTTTTTGAGGTTGGGGTGAGTGCTGGATCTCTGTAATGTGTTCCATGCTCTGGGTTTGAGCGTTCGGGAAAAGAAAATTGGCAATGCCTTTCTAGTGCAGTTGGGCCTCGCTTGACTCCTCGCTGTCCCCGTGGCAGGGACAGCAGGTGGTGCCTGCTGGCTGGCAGGAGAGTCTTTGAGCATCTCTTCCCTTGAACATAAAAGCATCAGGGAGGGTGGGAGAAGGAAGGGGAGGAAGAACTGGAGTGAGCAGCCTGGCAGGGGGAGTTTGTGAAAGCTTTCAAAGAAAGCACACACGACTGGAATTGGCTATTGACTCTCTTCTTTACTGGGAAACCTGTAGTGTTTAAAGCTCTATCTAGTTATTTTTGACAGTTTTATTAGTTGAATAGTTCTGCTGAAATATAGAGAAGGAAAAGTGGTCCATTGTGTATTTGGGTGCTGGCAAATGATTACCTTGAACAAAGCACAAAGCAGCAAAAGAGCCCTTAGTTCTTCCTTAGCTGGGGTAATGGGAGAGAACCCAGCTGATGAATAAGCTGTGGCAGGATGTGCTGGGCAGAGCTGTCATGGACCAGCCTGACTTTTTTTAACTTAAGCTAGTCATGATGCACAGCTCAACATTGTCCCACAGCTGGACACATGTGGAGTCCCCGGAATCACCTCTGTGCCTGAATGTGGTCCTGCACATGGAAATGTGTGTGTGCATTCCTCCAGCACAGAGGGTCCAGGTCTGGACACACATGATGGAGAGTGGCTCAGTGTCCCTGTATGAGTGGCTCTTGCACTTTATGCCTCTAGGTACATCATTGGGAAGAAAGGGGAAACCAAGAAGAAGCTAGAAACAGAGACTCGAACCTCCATCGTCATTCCCAAACCTGGAGTGGAAGGAGAAATTGGTGAGTAGAACACACTTAAAATGGCTGTGCTTTTATCTGCTCTTGCACAAGCACAATATAAGCAGGGAAGGGGGTACAGGAGGTGTTTTCCCTTTAATTCCTACTTCTGACATGGCACTGACTCACTTTTTGGCCCTGGGAAAATCACTTCACTTTTCTCCTATGTTTATTTTAGTTGTCTATAAACCCATATAAAGCAGTGTCAGTTTTTTGTGGTGTTTTTTTGGTTTTTTTTTAAGTCACTTCTGGGCCTTAAATGACTGGCTTGAGAACTTGGGTCCTGAATGTGGTGTGTTTTTTCAGTTTTGCATTTAAAATAGTATTCCGTCAATAACAAACTGAAAAAAGCATTCAGAGAAATATCTTGTTTATCTGTGTACAAAATAAACATCAGCATGTGCTTTAATATGAGAAGTGTTTAGATGACATTCCTGACTTTCTGCTGCTGTCACTAGATCCCAAAGTGAGAACAGGGCTTCTTGTACCATATGTTCCCTCTCATCACTTCCAGGGACTTAAAAAGAAAGGAGGCTTTGCTCGTCAGGGCTGACCTGTGTGAGTTCTGCCAGAGTGGCTATTTGGAGGGTTCCTTAGGCCATGCTCCAGAGATTACTGGCACGGTGTGCAGTGATGTTTGTGACAGAGTTATGAGGAGGAAGTACTGGGAGGATCCCACTGTGATGCTGCACAGGAACATGGTGGTACTTCTGAAGGAGTGAGTCTTGACTTCTTCTTGAGAATTGTGAGGGACTATTAGGAAGGTTGAGAGATGTTGAAAACATGTAATAATAGGAAGCCAAGAAAATTTTGCTCCATGCTGTTCTTTTCTTTCAAGCTCAAGTGTTCTCTGTTTGGTGTCTTGAAGTGCATGCACAAATGACATGGACCATCTTGATCCTTGATAGATTTCCTTGGCTTTTTCACTCTGACTGCCTATATGAAAACTTGAAATAATGCTCTGGAAATCTGAAGGGCCACTGAATTGATGGACTCTCAGTTGCTATTTTTTAGCCCCTCAGAGCTGACTGACTGGACAGCAGGGGGGTGCTTTTGATGGCTTCATCGTGTCTTTGCAGAGGAAGGCACAGCCATGTCCGACATTATAAGTCAAGCAGGGAGTGCGGCAGGTTTTTCAGTGCGTGGTTGGAAGTTTTGATTCCTACTGCTTCCTCAGGAGCCTGGGACTAAAACCAGAGAGCTTCAGGAAAGCAGACAGGTGTTGCTGTGTTTCCCTGCAGTGATCACAGGGCAGCAGCGGAGCGGGGTCATGTCTGCCCGGACACGGATCGATGTGCTCCTGGACAGCTTCCGTAAGAAGCAGCCCTTCACGCACTTCCTGTCCTTCGCTCTCAACCAGCCTGCCATCCAGGAGAAGTTTCTGCAGTTCAAGGAGGAGGTGCTGGAGAAATGCTCAAAGGTAGGGATCCACAAGAGGATTAGAATGCAGAGTGCTGTTTCATTTATTGAGAGAGCTCTTTGACATTTTTCTTGAAGGCCTGATTCTATTCGGTTTCCTAGGAATGCATTTTTAACAGGCCTTTTACTTAAGTTGGGGGATCTGCTGTGAATTTGTTGAGCGCTGTTGTGAAATCTGCAAAGTGGAATGGCTTACTTAGTAAATTGTTAGTAAAATATTTTGTTCCCCTTAGAGATTTTTTGTAGATGGGAGGATATCTAAGTTTCAAAAGAGGGTTGGGGTTTTTGTTTTTAATAGGAAAGTCACTAAATAATGTAGTGAACCTGTCTACATTTTATATTATTTTTACATAACCATGAAACCAGGTAGGAATTCACAAATTTGCTGCTGCTTCTGTTTCACTTTTCTTTTGGCTCCTGATGGTAAAGGAAGATGGGTGTCGTTGCTGGAGTTGAGCGAGAAATGACTTAGAAGCACATGCCATCCTGAAAATCTCATCACTTCCCTTCTTCTCCAGGAGACTTTGTGCTGACAGCACTCCTACTTGCCTTCAGATCTTGTGTTGGGAGGATTGGGAAATAGTTAGGCATAGGGAAATTAGGAGGAAAATGAAGGGAAAGCTCTGCATTCCCTGGTTTATCTTCGTGTGCTTCTGGTGTGGCAGAAGTGGTGTGTCTGCACAGGGTTGGGCTGAGGAGAGGAAATGGTGTTATTAAATTGCTGTGTCCTCTGAGTGTGCTGAAGGACATCTCTAGGCAAGAGAGAGGAGTTCTCTGTGTGGCTGCTGCAGGTTGCATTGCAGACACCCTGCAGGGCTCTGTGGGCTGATGCTCTTCACTTTCATGTCCATCACTTCTGCTGGTGTCTTGCTAAGAGGAGAATACGATCGTGCGCTTAGCACACCTTAAGAGGTTTAGTTTCCTATGTCTTCATGCTATGGGTGTGAATTATCTGATGTCTGAGGAGATACGAGTTCCTGCTCAAGTTCTCATGGTCACTTGCATGTCAGTTGTTTCATCTCCAAGAGCAGATCTGAGCTGACTTCGAAGTCCTGTCTTTCCTGGCAGTTGGGATTTAAGCCCCTCTTCTCCTCCCAGCTGCATATTTCCATGACATTTTAGGAGCTTTCTGTCACCTGACATTAAATACAACTGAAATTGGCCAACAGATCCAGGGATTAGCTAGCGCAATCCCTCTTTCCCTCGGGCTAGGAGGATGGTCTCTACCATTAGCCAGCAGCACTAGCTTTATTAAAGCTCACCTTGATTAAAGGAATGCCCTGCAGGCAGAGGGATAGAAACATTAGCCTGGGAAGGTGTTGGCTGAACAGACAGTGCTGGATCTAAGGCTGGCATCAGTGATGGCCTGGCTCCCTCTGTTGGTTTCTAGTTCCAGTCCTTGTGTGGGACGCACGAAAGGAGCAGGGGTAGAAGCAGCCCTTTGAGGGTCTGGTGACCTTCACAGGGCTCTGTAGGGTCTGCTTGTGCCATTGGCTCTGGATTGAGGCTGCTGCCTTCAGTCTGGTGTTTGTCTTGCCCTTTATCCCCTTGTGCCTGGGCTTACAGCTGCTACAGTCCTTTCACTTGGTCTTCCTGGAGATCTGGCCCTGCACTGCCTCAGGTCTTGGCATCGTGGACTTTGTGTATTTGATCCTCCTCCTCCTCTGCGAGCGGGTCCCATGGATCTCTCTTGTCCCTCGCTATGGCCCTGCCTGCTACAGTAACCTCAGTGTCTATCCCATACCTCTTGCTAGGTTCTGCCTTCCAGGCTGCCTCAGTGTCGGGTGAGTCCTTACAGTGTTGCATTGCTAAGATGTAGTGCATTTTATCCATCTTTGCAGGTAATGCTATTGTTTGTGCTCACTTCCCGTGTTTTTGATCCTGCAGCACAACAGCCTCACACAGGACCAGCCCTTCCCCCTGCAAAGCGCTCATTTTTCCTACCTCCTGGGTGGATTGCATCTCTGCAGCCCTCCATTGGCCCAGCCTCTGCTGGTGATCTTACTTGCTCTCCAAACCCCTCCTGATCTTGTCTGTCACATTGTTCCTCTCTTGCTTGCTCTTAAATGTCACTTTGCATCTCTGGGGAGACAGGGGGTGTCTGCCAGCCTCTTAGAAACATGTTCACAGACTTTGTGCTTTCCCCCAAGTGTTGTCAGTCACATTCGGAAGGAGCTGCCTGGGAACATCTGCAAACCTCCACATGCTCCTTGTCTCAGAAAACTGCAGCAATCCAGCCTTGGTCAGAGAAGTGCTGAGACCAGGCTGGTCATGTTCATCTTTCCTCCTCCTGCCTGACTGTCCTGCAATTTTTGTTCTGAGTCTGAACAGATCTGAGTCCCGTAAGGGCCTGAAATGTTCCTGGCACTGCTTACATCAGCTCTAGAGTTTCAATTTTCAGTTTGAAATGTAGAATTCAGTCAATAACAGGTATTCAGGGGGTTGCATATGTGTAGCCTAGGAATATATAGTGCTTTATTTTTCTGTCCTTCCTTCTCCTAGTATTAGCAAAAGGGTTTCTAGATATATTTATTGCATCCTGTTAGTTGGAGGAGTACATTGCAGCCCCGTGCGTCTCTCAATCATTCCTCCAGCCGGTAATGCCACTCTAATACCACTTTATCTCACAGCAGGGTCCGCTAGAAAGCACATCAGTAATGAAAAACAGTAATTCAAAACTGTGCCTCGCAGAGCAATAAGAGAGCTTATAGATTTGTCCAAAGCAATGGGATTTCTCAGAATACTTGAGGAAATCTGAATAGGTTTCAGTGACAGAAGCGCAGCGTTCCTCTTTCTGGTGCAAAACATCGCAGAACTGGGTAAACTCCAACCTTTGAATGAAGGGTAATAATGGAAAGGAAGGGAAAAGAACCAGGTGTGTGTATGTGTGTGTGTGAGGATTTCTTCTGGCCATTGAGCATTTGTGAGGGACTCTTTCTCTCTGAAGCAGTTACCATGACAACCATTCATCTATATTTTATAGCATTATGTCGGTGAGTATGTAGCTTTCTAAGTTTTTTGTGTGTGTGTGTCTTTAAAACCTGTTAGAAGATAAACCTTGTGCTGAAATAGAGAACACTTCAGGTGTTGTTCATGCTGTACAGTCAGGGCTGCCAAGCAAATGAAGCAGGGCTAAGGGGAGGCTCTTTTACATTAATTTATTATAAATACAGGGAGGCGGCTCACCTGGGCAGGCTCATCAGTGATGTGGTGCAGTGGGAGGTCCGGACAACTGGACGACCTTGGAAGTCTCCTCGCACAATCATGTAGGTGTCAGAGTGAGGAGAACTGAGATGTCTGGCTGAGCATGCAGGTGGAAAAGAGAAGAGACTTTGCAGTAACATTGCTGTGAAAAATCACAGTTGGGTCTTTGAGAGCTGTGCAAACGCAGCGTTTGCAGGCTGAGCAGGCTGCAGATGTAGCAGGGAAAAGAAACATGATTGCTGTAATATATGGCAACCTGTAAATATCAAACATTGCTAATGAGGTATTATATGTCAGAGAGGAAGGGACTGAAAGTGGGAGGGTTTTTTGAGCCTGTAGCTCTTCAGTCAGTCCTGTGCAAAATGCTGTTTTCCTGGCTCACTGCTTTGTTTGTGGCTCAGGGTGGCAGAGGGCATGTAGTTGGCATGCAGTATCCTGCTCTTAAGGAACAAAAACCCTGAGAAACATAAACCTGTCTGCTAACTTTAGAAGCTCTTAAAACGGTAGAGAAGACACAGCCAGGGCTAAGAGCTAAGCTTTGCCTTGTCATGTAGAAGAGCTGAAGGGTGTTGTGGTTTATGGTTTCCGTACTACAGGATCTTAGATTTGGAGGAACAGGGTGCTTGGGCCTTGCAAAGAGTTGAAGACCCCAGATAAAACCCTTCCTGTGTCCCTTCCAAAGAAGGGGAGCAGAGGTAGAAGTCTCTAGTAGCAGGAGGGCGGAAAAATGACTGAGTGGAAACGAGTTGGGTTTTTTTGACTGTGACAGGGCAGTGCCAGAGAGGCATAAGCTAAAAAGGACAGTCATCACATATGGATGGTGCATAAAGGGATTATTCTTCCTGCCTCTCTGTACATCCTTAAAGAGCCCAGGTTTGAACAGTACATTTTTAGAGAGACAATAGGGCAAGTTCCCGTGAGGCAACTCAGCCCTGCCGATGTCATATCATAATCTGGGATTAGAATAAGTGGGTTCCAGTCTTTTTGCATCCTGGCGAGTAGTGTGCAGCCAGGAAGGGCTGCTGAGACACCCACAGGAACGTTGGCTGTTCCAGGGAGAGCTACCTCTGACGCAGCATCTATTTTATGTGTGGGAGAAGTGGGATCTGCCGGCCTGTGAAAGAGTAGGGAGTGTAAGCAGGGTTTTTAGGAGCTGCCTGAAATACTAGGGAGTAAACCAGGAATATTATCTAGGTCTTGGCCTGCTCGCTGTGCACTGCTCTTGCCTGCTAAACTCCCCAGCAACGGTAGTGTGGCTCGTGGAGGTGATGTGCCATCGTTTGTCAGCTCTCAGCCCACACTCAGGTGTTGCAAACGTTGGGGGAAAACACTGCTTGTGGGGCAGGGTCATGTTTACAGCACAAATCGTGCTAGGGCAGAAAACGAGGGCAGGGGTTTGGCTTTCTGACCTGCAGACGGCTTTGTTACTGTACCTCATCTGTGCGCTCTGTGGGAGTGACATCGGCTGGTTGTCCATGGCAAGGTTAAATCAAACTTTCTCCCAGTTTCTGTTACCCAAGGTCTTGTTTTGTGAGGAGCCAAATATTCCCTGACTACGGATATCGCTGGATAGAAAAGCCTGACAGAGAGAAATCATGGCCTGTCATGCATGTGAAGAGCAGGATGAATTAAAAGAAGCTGCAAAGCTTTTACTGCAGGGAGGGGAAAGTGGGGAGAAGTGAGATGGGGCCATCTCTGGTTTTTGCCAGGCTGTGGCTGCTGGAGCAAGCCCCATGCCCCTGTTTTGCAGCCAGGCTTGTCCCTAGTCCAGCCCATAAGCTGTGCTGTGAAGAAGGGTCTGGATGTGGTCATTAGGCATGAAAACCGCTGAGTGAGATGTGGGGCATTAAACTCTTGATGGGCTGAGATACTGCAGCATTTAAACATCTGAAAGGTTTTATTTCAAACCATGAAGCACAGTAGAAAGTTCAAAGCTGTTGTTCTCAGCTGGTGCACTCTTTTCAGACAGAGAAAGGCTTCCATGGCCTGGCAGGTTGGCTTCTTCTGGAGTTAAAATTGGATTTTATTTAATACGCTGATGGGAAATGGCCACTAAGTGGAAATAATTGTTTTAATATGGGTGTGTTAATCATCCTCAAGGTATTTTTATAAGTATCCTAGAACAAAAGAGCATGTTTCTTAAAGCTAAATGTAACCATTGCTCCACCTGGGAACAGTTCCTCCCCAGCAACAACACAGTTCTTCTTATACAGGGAATTTAAACTTAATTCATCTTGGTAAACTAGAGCACATGGGAAGAAGAAAAATATAATTATCAGAGCTGGTATTAGCTGTGCTTGTGTTGTAAGGTGCAACGTGTGTTTAGACAGGATTTAGAGACCATTTAGAGCTTGTCACTACAGCTGGTACCAGCTTTATTGCACAAGAAATGGACTTAAGTTTTAAATCTGAACTGGCTTGTGCTGAATTCATTGCTGGTAGCAGCTGCTACATTGACAGCTGTGGAAGTCTTCTCTCAAAAAAACTCCATACGAGTGAGTGTTGTAGGTCCTGGGTCCCAAGTTACAGCCTGCTGGAATGAGCTCCCAGGCTGCTGTTCAGCAGCTCTGATGGAAAAGTAGGCAGGAAGCTGTGGTGGGACTGCACCTCCCCTGCCAGGCTAAGCTTATTTCCTCACAAAGCCTGGGAAATTTTCGACATCAAGTCATTACCAACCTGACCAGAGATAAAAAGTTTGATGCCAGTGACTTAGAACCCGTTTTCTGTAGTATTTATCCCTGTGGTGGAGCAGGGTGTGTGTGGATGAGGGAAGACCCTTATATGTGATGGATTGATTTGTAGGATCACGGGGTCAGCAGTAGCCTGTTCCAGAATCCTGCAAAGCTTCACCTGACTCTTGGGACGCTGGTGCTCCTGAATGAACAAGAGATCCAGAAAGCGTGTGACCTCCTCCAGCGATGCAAAGAGGACTTTGTGGAGTAAGTGGTGGGAAAGGGGTGTTGTCACCAAGGCCTTGAGTGGGGGGAAAGCAGCATTCTGTCTTGACAAGGGGCAGCAAAGGGAAAAGCAGCTCAGTAGTATCTCTCAACTCTAAAACTTGAGGAAAAGGCTGAAGTGTTTCAAATGGCGCAGTAGAAATCGCTGAGCAGCCACAGAGAGTCTTACAGCATCTATAGCTTAGCTCAAACCCTCAGCATTCCCTGAAAACCTGCTCTGCTCACTTCTCTTCCTCACGTGCGTCCCCGTTCTTTGTGCGTGAGCAGTTTTTGCCGCTGTCCCCTGCCTGCTTCAGAGGGAAGGCTGAGCTCCCTTACCTTTGCATGCTGCCTGCAGTGGGCTCTGGCTCTGGCACTTCCCTCCTGCCTCAGAGCAGATGCTGAGGTGTCCTTGGCACGCATTCCTGGACGAGGGGAGCTGTGTGCAGGGAAGCCAGCAGGAGCCTTGTGAGTAATCAACCTGAAACAGTCCATGCTGCTCCGGGAGCATGGCTTCCGAGCTGCCTGTTAACACCCGAGCTGCAGATGTTGGGGCTTTAGCTGCAAATGTGGTCCAGTGACACTGTAATTAGCTTATCTCTGTTCAGCTTAGAAATTGAAGATGGCCTGAGGGAGTGGTTTATTTATTTATTTCTGCAAAGCCTTTGCACACAGAGCACGGATCCTTCGTATTCATTTATTTGCTGCCTCGGTGCATGAAGAATTGGCCATGCTGTGCCAGCTAATATCTGTGGGAATTAATGCATGGCCAGAATTCATACCTCTGCTTTTAAAAGGATGGCTCCAGTTCAGCTGTTGAACAGAAATGCAAGTGTGTTTCCTGGGGGAGGCTCTGACTGCAATATTTGGAAAGTGCCAGCTTCCTCATAAGTGAATTGAACTTTGGCCGAGAAAATCATTGCTCCCCCTTTCCTTTAGTGAAGGGTGATTCAACACTTGAAGGTTACCTTTAGGTTATTTCCCCTGCCACGCCCAAATAAATATACTTGGAAAATTAATTTAGGCTCCCTTCCACCTGCATAAACCTTCATTAGCTTTCATTTCCTTTTCTAAAGTGCAGGCAGTGGCCTGTGATGGTATCTGTGACCTTTTTGGCCCTTTTTAGAAGACATGACCTTTAGTGCTGTTAGCATGATGTCCATAATAGTACATTTGTGCTGTTTTCCTCCCAGTAACTATACTGGGAAGGGAAATCATGCTCTGCTTATTTCACTTGAGAATCTTTGCTGAGAACCTCAAAAGCTGAACAGAAGTGAACAAGGCCAGAGCAAAGTCACACTCACCTTGTTAACTCGTGTTTGTTACATCTGCCTCTCCAGATACTCCCTGTTCTTTCCACAAGCCCTTGGTGTTAAACGAGGCATCATTTACTCACAGGGAGCGCTTGCTGTGGTGCTGGTCTCCCTGGGATGCTCTGCTGGGAAAGGCAAGGAGGCGGCATGTTGGGAAGCAGATACACTCCACAGAGCGTTTGCAGGTGTGGGAGTGCATATTATATCCTGCACGAAGAGCTGGAGCTGATTTTAAACCAGCTCTGTTTACTGGTAGATGTTGCACTCAGAGCTGTGCTCTGTATCAAGTACCTTTCCCAGTGAAAATCAGAGCTGGAGACTTCATGGTTGCTCTTTTCACAGGGAGGCAGGAGCCTCTCTGGAATGAGAACTTGTACCATTTACTTGTGGTGAGTTTTCTGACATGTAGATGGAGATCTCCATGTTGAGGTGGCCTGTGAGCACTGGCAAGTTGACTTAATGTGTGTCTGAAACACTGAATGTATGAATTTAAATTATTTTTCTACTTGGGGTGATAAGGCAATAGTGACTGTAGCCTTTTGAGCTTTAGGAATTACGGAAATTTTTTGAGTTTTGTTTTTTGCAGTGCAAACAAGCTGAAAAACAAGGGAAAGAAAAGAACTCCTCAGTGGAGTTCACTGCCCCATATGTTCTGCATAACATCTAAGTTCCACTTAACCTCAAATTTGTGCCTAGCTAAAGCAAAAAAAAAAAGTGTCTAATATCATTCCGTTAGTAAACCAAAATACTTGGGTGTGCACGAGGAGCACTATGTGTTGTACTTCAAGAGCAGGTGTGACGTTTTGCTTTTTAACATAAGGGATTTCTTGGGTTTTAGCCAAATTACTGGAGGCCAGCCCCTGACTGTGGAGGTGGCAGGAGTGGAGTACATGAACGATGACCCTGCCATGACAGATGTCCTTTACGCCAAAGTCCGCATGAAGGATGGCTCAGACAGGTGAGTTCCCCATGCTCCTGTCTTTCATTCCTCCTCAGAGTGCCACGGAAACCCTCTGGAGCTGGTGGGTGCTGCTGGCAGTCCTCAGGCCAGCAGTCAGGAAGATGAAGTCATCCTTGCTTCCTAAACCGGTTAAGGCAGTGATGTGTTTGCTCTTTAAATCAGTCACTGGTGGTGCAGCTGAAAGATGTCATTTGTTTCTGCAGCAGTCTGTCAGGTTGAATAATGGAGTCACGGCTCACACGGGGATAAGATGGCCAAGGAGCTACTCCTGAGATGACTTAGAAGGCAGGATGATTTGGCCTCTACTGTCTGGTTCCCAACCTGCAATCCAGATTAATCTGGACAGCCTGGTGTATTCTGCAGCACTTAATTATTCTTAAAACCCAGTTAGCCCAGAAGGTCCTCAGAAGAGCTTGACCTGATTACAGAGTTGGTTTGTGTGTCTGTAGCAGCCTGGAATAGGCACTGGGTGTGAACTGTCTTTTGGAGTTGCTGCTGCGAAATCTTGAAGTCTGAGTGGTGTCAGCTCAAGTGTTTGTGCTGTTCACCACCATGGCTGATGGCTGTAGCTCTAAGACAGCACTGCCCAGGATGTGGCAGTGTCTGGACAACCTTCCTCTGTCTCATTTTTGATGAGTACATCACCAGTGGCAGCACCATCCTTTCTCTTGGTGCTTTCTGGAAGACTGAAGAAACACGGATGGGGCTTGGAGCACCCTGGTCTAGAGGAAGGTGTCTCTGCCTGTGGCAGGGTTGGGAAGCAGATGTTCTTTAATACCTCTTCTAACCCAAACCATTGTACATTCTATGATTAACATAAGAGCTGTTGTACTCTGTGCTGCCGGTTGCCAGAAATAGGGAAGGGGAGTAGCCAAAAGAACTCTACCTCCTGTCTCTGAGCCTCAGCCTTTTCTTTTCCTGACAGCACTGCCCTTTCATTGTCTGTTCCCATTGCTAGAGGACAGCAGGAGCTAGCAGAGGAGCATGGGAGCAGTTCAGCTGGAGGAGGAAGGCTGTGAGCAGGGACTGGCTCAGGGAAGTAGGGAGATGTTCTGGCATATCCTTTCCCTGAGGGCTGAGGAGACAGGGCGGGGCGGGGCCCTGCTTAAAACTACACTTTGGAGGCTGTGTTGAAGTAAGAGATCAGAAGTGGGATAAGGAAATGAGTGGGAAAATGAAAAATGTAAGAAATGCTGGGAGGCAGTAGGAATTGAAGTCTTCCTTTTCTTGGCTCTTCCACTTTGAAGTCTGTCCTACCCTGAAAGAGGTGAGATAAAAACAAATGGGGCGGGTGGAGAACCAGAGCAAAACAGAGATCAGCCAGGAGACAGAGCACGGGGAGAAAGAGGGCAGAAGCACTCAGAAAGATGAGATGGAGACAGACACTGGATGACACAAATGCCCTTCACTGGGTTTGTTGTAGAGAGCATCTAAAATATCAGCTCTGGGAGCTAACTTAGTCTGAGCCTCTTCTCCTGAGTCACCGAGCTCTGGCTCTCTCTGAGGTGCAGTGCTTGCCAGCCTGGTTGCATCTGAAAATAAGTCTGCGGCCTGAGGAGCTGGGAGAGGAATCCTTTAGAGCGTAAGCAGGACCTAAATTGACAGTGATGTCTGCCTGCCTCTGGGGACAGCTTGAATTGTTGGTACTTGCACCGTGCTCTGTTTCAGATGCCAGCTGTATCCCTTGTGCTGAGAACCCACTTAGGCATAATGCTGGAGAAGGTGCTGATGTACATCAGGGGTGGCAGAGCTGCTTTGGGCAGGGGAGAGAAGTGAGGGCTTCAAATCCACCTTGCCTTGAAACTGAAAACAGCAGCCCGTACCCGCCCTGCAAAACGACTGATGTCTCCATTGTCCTTCACAGAGATCTGTTAGCTGAGGTTTTGACCAAACCCAGACCTTGTGCTTTGCATGACACTGGGAGACTACCAGGCTTCTCTTCCTCAACACCTGCTTTGCTTTTTGCATAGCAGCAGGCTCAGAGAGGGCCAAGTGATTTGAAGTTGTAATCCTTGGCCCAGCCTGGTCCTGCCCTCACCTGCAAATTAATTCACAGAATCATAGAACAGGCTGAGTTGGAAGGGACCCATCAGGATCGTTGAGTCCGACTCCTGGCCCTGCCCAGGGGAAACCCCAACAACACCACTGTCCCTGAGAGTGTTGTCCAAATGCTCCTGGAGCTCTGGCAGCCTTGGGGCCATGACCGCTCCCTGGGGAGCCTTTTCAGTGCCCAACCACCCTCTGGGTGAAGCACCTTCTCCTGATATCATTAATCTGGCACTTCTCCCCTTATATAGTTCCTTAGCTATTATCAAGCATCCAGAAAAACATCTAGCTTTGCAGAAGAGAAAAATGGTATTTTTGGGTTGATGGGGAGCATCTTTTGCTTCCTTTGAGATTCAGCAGACACTGTGTTGGACTAGCAGTGGTAATAAAGAGGGGACAAATGGTGATCTGCAGAAAATCCTGCTTTGTTTTCTGGCCTGTGACACAGATCATTGCTGAACAGCTCCTTGAACCTCTTGCTTGCTGAAACCTGCTGTGCCTTGCTCAGGGAAATGGGAAAGCAGTTTCTGAGCTGCAAGGCCAATACTAGAGGAGAGTAGCAGCCACGTGGCTTCCTGTGCTGGATCAGACTGCTGCAGCCTGTGCTGGAGAGAGGTGTGTGCCTTCCTGTCTCAGGCAAGATGTCCTGTTAACTCTGTGTAGTTCCTGACATGGCTTAGGGGTGGAGTTCCTTCCTGATCTTTGGATGATCTTGATCAGCTTAAGCTGTAAAGCAGGAGATTTGATTTATCCTGACTTAGCTTGCATAACTGCAGACAGAATTAGGGGTTGGCAAGCCCTTCTGCACATATAATGGCTCAGACTGAAAGAGGGATCATGCTCTGATGCCTCCCACATGGCAAATAATTTCCATTATAATTCATTCTAATTTGTTTTATTTCCTTGATTAACTTTATAACGTAATAAAGCACCATTTTCACTTGAACTATTCTCTGTTAATTTGTTTTAGTATTGTCTGTAATGATATTCATTTAATCTTTGTCATTGCCAATTTTAAAAATCACTGAAGTAAAGCCAGAAAATGGTAGAAAGCCATGACAATTGGTAGTTTGAGAGTCTTGGAATGGTCACATGGGGGCTGGCAGCCCGTGAGGGACAGTCCAAAGCTGGCATAGGGGTTGGAGCTGGCATCCGGAGTGTGGCAGTCCTGGATTCTGGGGATCAGCCACACTCTGCCACAGCGGAGACACCAGTGTGGTGGGACCTCACGGAGCAGAAAGCTGGCTAATCCCTGGGACGTGCTGAGAGAAGCTGAGATTCTTCTGCACAGACTTAATACCCTCTGGCCTTGTTTTGGAGATGGGAAGCTCTTGCTCTGGCACATCCTTGCTACCTTTGGTCGGAATCAGGCACTGCAGAAATTTTTTGGGGACAGCAGCAGCCTGGAAGTTCCTTCAGCTCCTTAGCCATGAACACATTGCTCTGATCCCTGCTCCTGCTGCCTGTCCTAGGATAAGTCTGCCCTCAGATCCTGGCAGCCACAGCCACCTTCATCCCTGAGTGAGGCCACACACAAAGATGGGAATAAGTCCTTGGATTTTACTTGCTCGGTAGCTCCAAAGCTGGAGTGTTCACCAGGATGTGCTGACTGGGTTTGTGCCCCCTGCTACCACGCCCAGTGACTGGGTTGCTTATCTGGGACAGAGAGCATCCAGGCTCCAGCAGTCCCTGAGCAGATCCTCTGGGAGTCAAGGTGCCTAAGCCCCTGCGGGTGTGCAGATTTTAGCATTTGCAAGGAAAGTCACATTGTGTTTCCTGGCATTAGAAAGATGCATCCTTCAGCTCCCAGTAACATCTGTCACTGTGCATGAGCTCTCTGCTGTGCTAAATCTGCCCTTCCTCGTGGAATATTTGCAGCAGAAGTGATCACAGAGGAAGCTTTGCACAACAGTCAGAACTTTTTGCATTAGAACTGAATCCTGATGGCTCTGCTCGCTTTCCATCAGGGACTAGCTCCCTTTCCTGTGTGCATGCAGAGACTTCATTTCACACTTGCTGCCCTCCTGGCTGAAAAGCCAAAAGCTGATGATGCAGAGGCTTCTTTTTTTACGTGGCCCTGTTCTTTCTCTTTCTGCCTTCCCAGATTGCAGATGGTCGCTGATCAGCTGGTGGAGCGGTTTGTGGCCTCTGGCCTGATGCTTAAAGAATGGGATAGGGTGAAGCTGCATGCCACCGTTATGAACACTCTCTTCAGGAAAGATCCAAGTACGTACAGATTCTTCATCCTTACTGAGAAATGCATTTAAAGTAGTCCCGTTGCTCAGCAAATGCTTTTGTTGTTTGCTTTTTCAATGTGGTTTTTCTTACTCTCAAGAATACCTACAGGGCTGGGGGGAGATGCCTGCAGATAAAACCCAGAAGAAAGTAAAAAAGCAAGGAACAGAGTCACATATTCAAAACCTTGTCACCCAATAGCACTCATAATATCTGGGCTAGGGGAAAATATGTTCCAGTAGAATCATAGAATATTCAGATTTGGAAAGGACCCACAGCAATCTTTGAGTCCAAATCCTGGCCCTGCACAGACACCCCAACAATCTCACCCTGTGCCTGAGAGCTTTGTCCAAACACTGCTAGAGCTCTGGCAGCCTTGGAGCTGTGCCCACTGCCTTGGAGAATCTTGCAGTGCCCAACCACCCTCTGGGAGATGAACCTTTTTCCAATATCCAACCTCCCTTGGCACAGCTCCAGCCATTCCCTTGGGTCCTGTCCCTGGTCACAGAGAGCAGAGATTGAAGCTGCCCCTTCACTGCCCCTTGTGAGGAAGCTGCCGACTCTGATGAGGTCTCCCCTCAGTCTCCTTCAGGCTGAACAGAGCAAGTGACCTCAGCTGCTCCTCATGGAGGTGAGATCTTGGGTTCTCTGGGCCCCAGTGTTAAACTGAAACTAGGTAACAGCTCCATGTGTTGTGCTGACCTTTAAACAAGATGAAAACATAATCCTTTTTGGTCAACTTAAAGATTGCCCATTGCTTTAGGAAAGTGATTCCATTGTCTTCCTCCTTAAATCAGATGCAGACGGCTGTGAGACTGAATGTGAGCTATTCTTGAGTGTATGGCGTCTGCTGTCTCTGCCAGAAGATTGTCTGCTCTGGCTGTCTGTAGCATCATCCTGATCACATTACTTTATAAAGCAGCCCTAAAAGCATCGTGTTTGGGGACGGGCAGTGTGTTACAGCCTGGTTCTCCATGTGCAAACATGTGTGCTCTGGCACGGTGGCCCCTGTGCACTGCAATAGGTTGTGTCAAGAATTCTTTAGTTGTTGCCTCTCTGAATCTCTGCATGGACAGTGATAACAGCAGGTGATCTGTGTCATGGTTTTCTGGGCAGGTTTTGGGTCTGACTGCTACTGCAGTCGAATAAGCCCACTAAGGGTGTAGAAACCCTGCACAAAGATGGGGTTCAGCTCTCAAACTGAGCCCTGAAAATGTGAGCCCAGAGTGCTGATGTGGCTCTCTGTGAGGGGAGGCACATGGGCAGCTACGTCTGGCATCCTCAGTCTATGTTCTGTACAACCCCATGAAGCATGCAAGGCATTCAGACACAATGAGGAGAGCATTCCGCCAGCATTCCGCAGGCAGCAATAGAAGTCGCTTTGTATTCCATACGGGATTTGAATAGCAAGCTGGATGTGAGGGGGACTTCATAGTTAATGATGGAGATGAAAAAGAAATACTGAGTATATTCACCTAGTGAGGCAGAGGTCCTGTGGAAAGAACACATCCTGTACTTGGGGATTATATAAAAACCCAGACATGCTCTGGGGAAATGAATCTCAGACGTAGGCTTTTGGCAGTTGCTATAGGCCTAGGTTGCTATTCTGAATGTCTCTGTGTGTGTGTGGCTGCGTGCTCACCCTGCAGGAGCATCCCCACCACACGTATGGTGCAAGCAACAGAGGTTTGTGTCAGTGCCGTCTGCATCCCGCCTGGCATTGTGCTGGCATGCTCAGCCTGGAATTTGACCCTGTTCCAGGCCATGCAAGTGCTGTCTCTCATCCTGACATGGCAGGATGTAGGATCAAAACCAACCAGAGAGAAGCAGGTGTGTTGTACTGAGCCATCAGCCCTATAGAATCACCCCAGCAGTAGCTATGATTTAGGGCCTTTCCTCCAAGTAACAGAGGTGATCCTGATAGAGATACCAATTCCAGCCTTTTTCCCCTTAAAATCCAAGTGCAAGTGGGGTTTTTTTGCACTAAAAGCTCAGCCAAAGATGGTTTATTAGCTGGCAGCTGACTTTGGGGAGGGAGAGAGTGGGGGGTGAAGTACAGCACACAGAGTTCTCCCATCTGAAGCTCGTTCTGGTGGTGGCTTTTCTCTCTACAGCTGAAGAGCGAAACAACACAATGACTGGTAAATCATCTTTCAAGGAGCGGGAGTCATTTAATGGCCGAAATATCCTCAAGGTCAGTATGAAACAATTAGGGAAATGGAGCCAGCTATGGATATTGTGTAGCCAAAAGAGGTTGAAACACCTCTTCAAGCCTGCTTTTGTCTTAGGCTTATGGGATCTCCTGGGGTGGGGAGGGGGTGGGGGGGAGATCTGTTTAGAAAATAAACAATCCAGATCACTCGTAATTGGGAGCATTACACTATTTAACAGGAGCGTTCCTAAAGCTGCTGAGGCTCAGAGCAGGGATATGTAGCACGAATGCTAAGTGGGTGTTCATGTTGTCGTTTACTTCACTCCTGTTTTACCCTGGAGACTCAGGCTGGTGTTGATTCTCAACCCACCAGAAAGAAGCACTTTGTTGCTCTTGTTCATATATATTTATGAACCTAAACCCAACTTTCATTTCACTTACTCTTTTCTTCTTATTTTTAATCTCTGCTATTGATTTGCTCCAGAAAAATAGCAGGTAGTGGTAGGGAGTCCCAGCAGGATCTGAGGACTTTGGCAGTGATCAGAGGGTAGAAAACACGATCCCCCAGACTATGGAGGTTGGGTAAGGCTCAAAGGGGAGCATCCTGCAGCCTCCCAGGCTTTGCCAGCCAGGGCTGGGACTGCAGGCAGCCTCTGCTGCTCATCCAGATGGCTGTGGCAGACTGATGCTGTGGTGCTTGACCCCTGCAAGTGTCCAGAGAGAGAAGAGATGCACAGAGGAGCAGAAATGGAAAACAACACCAGCTTGTAAGCAAATTTGCAATCCTCATTGTGTGAGAGGATTTGTTGCAGGCAGCTCTGATAAGAGGGAGCAAGGACAATGCATCGATACATTTGGGAACGGTAAGAAGATATTCTGGCAACAAAGAGAAATGAGAGATGATGCAGCCTGGGTGGGAGCTGGACAACCCAGAAGGACTTTAGAGCCCTCCCAGAGGAGGGGAAGAATGCACTTTGTTTGTATTTACAGTTTTAATAATGTATCAGGCACTGGATGCAGGGGGATGTGAAGGCAGGGAGTGGAACTGATTGATCTCTGTGCAGAGGACAAACAAAGGGACAAAATTAGGTTAAGCTCTCATTGTCCTCAAACGGTCTGTGAAAGCGCAGTGTCATGACTCAGCGTCGCCACATGTTGAGTGTGCAGTGTGAGACTGCAGTATTGCAAAGTGGAGCAGGGAAGCCACAGCCGTGGTCCCTTTCTTAATGTGAGCTGCAGTTTTGGATAGCTCCCAGTGTCGGGAGACACTGGCTCTGGAAAGGGGAGGTGTGTGTCAGGAGCCCTGAGTGCCTGCAGGACTCTGCTTTCTCGCTCCTTCTTCCTGCTTCTGTTAAACTTATCCTCAGGCTTTAGAGACACATAAAATCAAACTGTGGGTCTTCCTCAGTGCTCTCAT
Source organism: Dasyornis broadbenti (assembly GCA_013397935.1). NCBI lineage: Eukaryota > Metazoa > Chordata > Aves > Passeriformes > Dasyornithidae > Dasyornis > Dasyornis broadbenti. Next base: position 2,315,765 of record VZRN01000794.1, on the reverse strand, counting down.
CCCAAACCATTTGTGATTGGGACGGGATTAACAATGCTCCCTCTGCTGGTCACAGCATTTGTGGGGTCTGAGGATCTGGGGAAGGGTCTTGTGGTGCTTAGAAATGCAACTGCTCTTCTTCCAAGGCTACTTCTTATTCTTGATGCTTTTGGAAATATGAGTCCGATGCATTTTTAAAGCTCCTAATTGATTTTGTACTGACATAGCCAGAAGAGCTGCTAGCTGTTTGGACTGCTGGTAATTACTTCAAAGCATGTCTTGCTGCAAGAAATGTCATCCTTCTCTCCCACCTCCACTACATTTCCTAACCTGCCTGCTTCGTATTTCCCTTTGGTCTCCCACGTGCCTGCAGCAGAACGCCCGTTGGCATTAATTAATTACATGAGTCATAAATAGCTCCAGGCTTCTTACCGGAGGAGCCCAGCCTCAGTGAGCCACTGATGCATTCCAGCATGACCTTGCAGGGATGCGCCAGTTCCCTCACAGCCCGCTTTTATATCCATTATTTATCCTGTGCTGGGGAGGCTGCCCTCTCGCAAAGTGGCTTCATTAACTTTTGCACCAGGATCTAAACGATGGGCTGTTAATGAATATGGCTGCAGTTAGGCAGGCTGGTGGGAGGGAGAGCCATGTGCCCTGCATGTGATTCCAGGCAGTGGGACTCTGCGATAGCTGTGTTGAGTGGCTGTGTTCCCACTTGGAACGCTAACAAAGCATGGCTGCTGGTAGGAGGGTAAGTAGGAAAACTCGGATTTCATCGCTCTCGTTCCCATTGTGCAGCTCTGTAGGGCCAAAGGCTTAGGGCAGGACCGGAGCTATCGGAGCACGGAGCACGATGGAAGTGCTGTGGCTCTGGTGTTCCGGACTGAGGCACCCCGTGGTCAGAGCTGGGGGGTGTGTGTGTGTGTGTGTGCAGATGCGCTGGCAGCACATGTTTGCTGATAACGTGCCTGTGTTACCCCAGGCTCCAGCTGGTATTTTGCTTTCAGCTGAACTAATCAGAATTTTATTTAATAATCCTTTGTTCTACCCGTTCCGCAGAGTTAAACATACACTCCTATTTGTGCTAATAAATGGTTGTGCAGGCCGGTACCTTCCCACACTGCTCAGAAAATAGATCCTGTAGGATGAGTTGTGTTCAGGAGTTTAAATTACTTCTGTCTTGAATATCCCTGAAAAAGGCTTTCTGGCATAGGTGGAGCTGAGAGCCCAAGGGACTGTGTGACCCAATAGATTTGTGTCTGACAAAGCTTTGGCTTTGTGCTTCTCTAGTCCAGTCCCAAAAAGCTGGGGATGCTTCATGGACCACTTCATATGGAACGGTATGTATTCCTTCTAGGCTGGCATTGAACATCCCGGTCACGTACTGAAATCGAGCTTGGGTCAGGAGCAAAGTGTCTCATCTCTTGGAGAGCGGAGGGAGAAGGCAGCATTTCCTGGCTGAAAGGCCCCGGTAGCTCTGGCAGGGCCAGGCCTCGGGGAGATGCTGGGTTGGCAGCTCCCTGCCCTGCCTCCCGCCGTGTCCTGGCAGTGGCCGCGTGCCCTGGGCCGCAGCTGGCGCAGCGTTGGCACGGAGGCGGTCGGGGCAGCTGCCGGCATCTCCGGAGACGAGGCTGCGCTGCCTCCGGGCTTTTATTTATTTTGCTTAGTGAAAAAAAACCAACTAAGGCTGCAGTGAATAAATAAAAACAAAAAGAAATGCAAAGGGGCTGCCTGGCCAAAAATTTGTGTTGCACATTTAATGGAAGGGAAGAAAACCACCTGGATTCTCACTGGATCAAAATGGAATGAGTTTTGGCTTGAGCTGAGGTCTGAGAAGTAAAAGAATGGCCTTTGCCATGTTCAAACAAGAAGGAAGCAAATTTTGAGTGCAGAAAAAGCTGAACCCTGCCGCTTAGCACAGATCTGTGCATTAACAGCTTACAAGATTAAATATTGAGGGAACAGCTACTGAGGTACAGCAGCAGAAAGCTGCACATCTTATGTCTTAGGGCATTAGGGGAGACTTTAAGCTGGGATGGAAGACTGGGAACGGGATCAGCCGAGGTGGTGACATGTGCTGCCATGCTCTGGTCCAGCAGCGGGGCTGCGGGAGGGCTTCTAGGTCAGACAAGGCAAATTTGATGAGGCTCCTTGTCTTTTGAGGCCTGCCTGAGTGTATTGAATTGTGGCACTGTATCTGCTTTCCCTGGGAGCAGGGGGAAAGTGCATTTAGTGGCTGATACAGCGGAGATCTGATGGGAGCAGAGGAGTGTGGTGGTGTTCCCTGCCATCATGTCTGTCCTGCTGGGTAAGAGCAGTGCAGTGGCTGTGGCATGCAGTAATTCAGTTTAAAACATTTGATGCAATGCCATAGAGAGAGATATACAATGGAAAAGAAAAACCTTGGTCTGGATAAACCCACTGACCCCTCAGAATACCCCAAGCCCACCAAACACTAAACAAATGAAGATCTGCCCCTGTGCAGAGCCAACTCCACTTGCAGATGAGGAGCGTGTCTCATGTTCTGCAGCCATCGGAAATGAGGCCTTTTGTGTCGTTTTTGTTTGTGGATTTAAGGAGGCTGAGTCTTTTCCTGATGTGTTTCTAAGGTGAGGTGAAATCAAAGAGCCAGAGAACCGTTGGGTGAGGATCAAGACTGCCTGGTGTTCAGAAAGGGTAAGAACATCTTGTTATCCTCAGCGAGGTGGTAAAGATGTAGATCCAAAGTAGGACTGACAGCTGGAACAAATACCTAACAGGAGGTGGCTGCTTGGAAAGTTTAGAGTTAAAAATACCAAACAAAAAATCCACTGGGGTGAGGAGAGACTGAATAAGAGATTGTGGTGCAACATCAGGGTCTCAGAAATAAGCCAGCGCTTTCCTCACCTCGTTTTTACAGAAGAATCAAAAGCAGAAATGAAAGGCTGTGATGCCACTTTGCAGAGGGGAGAATTCCTGCCTTCAGTTCTGATCCTGCCATTACTGAGAGGTACCGGAACGATCGAGGGGGCTCAGCAGTGTGCAATTAGAGCAACAGTGGGATGGGAGGATGTGACAGTTGAGCAGATGAGACTGGAGATCAGTTTGTATAATCATGGGGGAAAAAAAGGAGATTAAATTGGGGTTGCTGTGAAAATGCTTTCCTGCAAGTTATATTCTTCAGGGGGAAAAAAAGCCATATTCATGTTATTTGCATTTGATGAAAAAGGAATCTGAAGTGGCATTTGAAAAATCAGAGTAGACAAAAGAGGGAAAATATCTTTGTTGGAGTGTTTGGGCCTTGGAGGCAGTGTTGGAGGTGTTGGGGGAAGGCTGAGACACTGCACTGAGAACACAGTACAGAAGGTTTGTGCTGCCTTTGTGTGACAAAGATCTCTTTGGTGACCTTACCAAGAAGAGGAGAAGCCTTTTTTTTCTTAGAGATGCTTCTCACCCCTCTGACTCATTTTAGCAGGAGCTGTGAGTGCTGTAAGAGGGTTTGTTGAGAGTTCCGGAATCCCCTTGCCCCTGTACCGCTGCAGTCCCACCCAGCCCAGCAGCCGAGCCTTTTGGAGGTTCTGTGGGTGCCTCTGTCTCCCACCCAGTGAGCATCCCACTTTTTCACTTCCCTGAGATTTCTGTTGTGCCATCAGCCAGGCGAGACAGCATCACCTCTTTGATCTTAAGAGGACAATTTTTCTCCGTGGAGCTGGCAGGGTTTGAATTACAGCAACGCCTTAATAGAAGGCAGGGACCCAGCACATTAAATGCAAGAAAACCCAACCCACTGATTAGCAAAAGCAGGCAGTTCATCCCAAAGGTGCCATGACCCTTCTGCTGGATAATTTTCCATGTCTGTCTGAATTAATTTACTGGCTCTGTAGCTAGACTCCTCCTCTTGGTGGTTGGGTGAGCATAGTGAGAGGTCACACTGATGGGAGCTTCTTGTCCTGGTATTCCCAGATGCATCTCAAGCCTCCTGTCATTTCTGCAGCAAAGCCAAAGCTCAGCTCTTAGAAACTGTTGCTGTATTTTCTGTAATAGGAGCCATGGGGATGAGGCTTCCGTGGAGAAGTGCAGTGCTTGATTATTAATTTCCTTAAGTTGTACTGCAGATCCCTCATGTTTGAGGTGTAGGTCTGGGGTGTTACTGGGTCCTTGAATTTGCTGAAAGGGTTTTTATTCTTGTCTGAAAGATGTGCAAAAATCTGGTAACCTCCAAATGTCCCACTTGTATTTGTTTCTTAGTTTGCAGAATGCCTTTCACCATGGCAACTGGGGTTTGATTTCCTGAAGCGCATGAATTTTCATGGATTTGTGATGGAGGGGAACAGACCCAAAACTGTGAGCTAAAGCAAAGATTTTGCAGCGTGGCAGTGGCAGGAGCACCACTAGATTTGGCTAGTGAGGGAGGGGGGACCCTGGAGGGAGGGGATCTCAACTGAACAAAGGCCTACACCCGGCCCCAAACAATTCTACTTGAAAAAAAATCCAGCCTGACTGATTAATTTAGACTATTGCTGAATGTCACCCTCCCCACTGCTGCATCACCCTCTGGCAGCTGAGGTGGCTTTGCTCCAGTTTTATGAAGAGCTGAGGTTTCATATGGCAGCCGTCAGAGAAGGATCAGCTGCTTCCGTATTCACAGAGCTGGAAACCTCGTACTCGTCCCACCTGTGGAGGTCAGGAGGGTGTTATGGGCAGCATGAAATACACTCTTAGGTCTGTAGGTGAAACCCAGCTGGGGAGAGGCAGGAGTATTGCACATGCGGGTAGGAGGGAACAGAGCTCCCAATGATCTTGAGAAATCAGGCAGAAACAAACAGGCAGCTGCGAACAAGGACAGGTCCAGGAGGGAGCAGTGGCACTGGTGTAGGATGGAGAGGTGCCTCAATATCAGCCCCACGGGCTGGATTTGGGTTATGGGGGACTGCTCCAGACTGTGTCAGTCTGTGGAAATAAAAAAAAGAAGCAAATGTGTTTAAACTAAACCTCTGACCACACCTAGCTGAAGGATTTGTCCGATTTTGGGTACTGTGGATGGGTGTGAAGAGCCCAGGGGACAACAGTAAGATAATTGCAGGGGTAGAAAATGTCTGCCAGCTGGGGCTGAAGGAGTTGTTTTGAGGCTAATGAAGGGAAGGAGGGCAGCACATAAGAAAAACTCTTGAAGCATGGGAATACTTTTGCCAGTAGTGGATGATAAAGTGATAAATAATGGGCTTAAATTGCAGCAAGGGATTAGGAAAATCTTTGTGAAGGGGAGGATAAGGAAGCACTGCTCTAGAGGAGCTGGGAAGAGGGGGTCCTGGTTGTTTTGAGGGAGCAGAGGTATTAATCCAGGATCTGCCACCGAACTCTTCCTGCCTTGGAGAAGGAGAATGTGGTGGAGCTGATGACCTTCGCTGGTCCTTTCTTCAGCTTGCCACTTCATGGTTCCTATGTGGAATGCGTGTAGAACACCCATGAGAAGGCATCTGTGAGCATGCCAAGGGCTTCTTGGCATTTACGTGGCATTTACTTTGGCTCAGGAAAATAAAAATATAAAAAGGAAACCTCCCATCACACACCTTGGATCTTTCTCCATGAACTTGCTGCTGCTTCCTGTGTTGGTGGTGCTTTGCCGGAGAGAGATGGTTATGTTGTTTCCAAAGGACTGCACCAGTGATTTAATTATAAGGGATTTTCCTGTGTCACAGAGGAGATAGCCCTGCCTTGGGTATCTCCCAAGAGAGAGGCCACTGGGACTTTTATGACACAAGATTTTCTCCCTCCTGAAGTCTGCCTGCTTTATTCTTCCTAAGGGAGACAAGGTGAAAAGGTCTCTGCTGCTGCCTTTTAAATCTGCCAGAGGCTGGAAGAAAAGGAGAGGGGAAGGGCTGTTCCTTGTATTATCCATGTGGAAGGACTGGATGCTATACTGGGGATGGAGAGACACTCCAGAGCCAGCTGCACACTTGCAGAACAAAATGATCAGCCTTGTGGCTGGTGCTGGTGGTGACGGCCCAGGTGACAACCACCCTCTCTGTCCTTCAACCCATCTTCCACCCTTGTGACTCTGCACCTTGTCTTTATCCTGTAACACCTGAACAGTCTTGGAAAATGTTGAATGTCCAGCTAGCCATCCTTTAAAAAGCCATGGAAAGGAAGCAGTTGCTAATTTGGGGACTAGGTTGGGAATGCTGGGAAGAGCCGCCTCTCTGGATGAGTGCCTGCCTACCTGCTTTTCCTACGCTTCTCATGCATTATTCCTGGCAAGCTTCCAAGCACAATTAAACCTCTGACAGATAATCATTGGTGGAGTGGTGTCCAGGATGAATAATACAGAAGTCAGGTATTTCTTTTTTTGGCACCAAATTGTGTCGGAAAACATATTTTGGAAGTCAAAAATAGAAGGAAAAAGAATCTATTCATTGAACAAACTCCCCAGGTCTTGATATTTTGCCTGCTTGTGTCTCATCTGGGAACCACCAGAGGCTTTGATTTGGGGTTTGTCTGTCATAGTTTGGGGGAGTTTGGGTCACAGCTGGAAAGGAGTTTGGTGAATTTTTTGGGATGAGGAAGAAGGAGCTCTGCCAGCACCTACTGCAACCTGGGAACTGTGGCAGCTGTGGAGATAACAGCCTTCTGGAGAGGTCCTGGCAGGTCTGTGTGGGAGGCTGTAAGACTGAGGTGCATTAAGCAGGTAGGTGGAAACCCAAAAGCAGGATTGGAGGCTGTGGTTTGTGCAGCAGAGGAGGTTAATCAGAAGAACTCAGATGGACAGAGTTTGCTAGAGTTCAGCAGACTCTCTTAAGATTCCATCAGTGTTTCTGAGTGTTACTTTCACATTTCAAAATTGTAATTTTTTAAGATTTTTAATCTCTCCATGTTTTTGCCATTTCCTCCATCAATCCTTTTTGCCTGGTGCTGCTATCAGTAATCCAGCAGTTTGCCAAGGAGTCAGCACCTTCCTGCTGTGTCTGGCATGGGAGCTGCAGTTGTGCTTTAGCCCGATGATTTGGAAGGGTGATTGTTCTCTGTACTTCTCCAGTGTTTTCCATCCCAAGCTGTGGACGTGTTATACAAGCTTTAATTCAAATATATCATCCCTTATGAGATGAAGAAATCTCCAGGGGAGAGTGCAGAGTCTGCAAACAAACAGGTTTTGTTGCTCTGTGTTGAGGCACCTCTTCAGAAACACCACTTAATTTTTCTCCATGCTTGTCAGCGGGTGCCTGGGATTTTGTTTGTTCCTCTCCTTCCCTGAAGGGGATAACAGTACTGTAACATGCTGAATTCCACGGGAAATCTCCTGACTTTCCAAGCCCATTCCTTCATTCACCGCTGCTCCCGATCAGGACACTCCAGGGTTGTGCTGCCGGCAGGCGAGCTGGTGAGTGTTGTCGCTTTGTGCAGAGCACATGAAGCTGTAAAGCCTCTGGCTCCTCCAAAGCTTTGTTTAATCTCCTGGCTGGAGCTCTCCGTCCGCTGCTGTCGGCTGCTGGACCCCGATTGCCAGCGCTGGGTTGTCTGTCAGAGTGATCCTCCTGCGTGTGCCCTCCCATGGAAGCAGAGATCAGTGGTGCTCAGCCTGTTCACACCCTTCCTTGATGGGATCTTGGGGTGGATAAATACCTTACACCTGGGCAAAACAGCGGAGAAGGGATTGCTGGCATCCCATCCTCAGCATGGACCGCGCCACAGAAATGACAGCGAGCTCATCCACAGCCGTAGGCTCCAGGAGCTGCGAGCCTCTTCCTCCCTGCCTCTCAGAAGTTGCTAATTTCTGTGTTCATTCCAGATATGGAAAACGGGACCCTCCCTCAGCTCCCTGTGAGGGCAGCCGGGTTTGTGAGGCAGATTGTCACAGGCTAATGACATTACACGGTGCTGCTAGCCTGCAGCGCTGAGTCACCAGGGACAGTTTTGTGCTGTTGATCTATAATAGCCCAGCCCTAAGGCACTGTTTTCTGTGGCTGGAGTTCACAGCAGAACTCCCCTGATCCAGAGAGGTGTGTGTGTGTGTTTGTGCGCGCACACATCCATTTTATCCTGTGATATCACCGCTCTTTAGTGGGAATTTTTAATTGCAAGGCATTGCGGTGAGTTGTTGGTCCCTTGGCATTTCCGAGGCTCTCAGCTGCTTGGACTTTTTATTAATTCAGGGTGGGTTATTTTATTGGCTGACTACCGTAAACGACGTAAGGCTTTAAAAACTGATCAATAATCCTGATGGTAGTGGCAAAATCCAGGCCAAGGCAGCGTGAGTGTGAGCCAGAGATTACGTGAAGAAAGTTTTAAATACCTCTGACTCCCTTCCTTTCCATGGACTTATTTTGTCCTCCTGCTTCCCAGTGCTTCTCCAGCCGAATCCATTAATATTTCTCATGCTTGTTGAGCTCGTGACAGGTGATTTAAAAGCCCCAGTTTGCGTTGGTACCTCCGCTCTTCATAACTGCAGCTGAAACACATTGGTGCTGTCCTTACGTGGATTAGCTGTGATTTATTACTGTTGTTTCCAGGTTGGAATGCAGAGGTGCTGTCTCATTCCAGGAGGGTTGTCTGTGGGAAGCGAGCCCCCCGAGGAGGACAGCTTGACAAACACCCGTGATCAGGAACATGACATCGTTTAGGTGCCTGTTTTAACTTCTTCATTGAGGAGTCATCCTCCTCCTCGCCTCAGCAAAACCTACTTTACAGGCTTAAAAATCGGAAGAAAATGTGGAAAAGAGGCATCCTGGGTTTGATTTATTGCTCTGCCTTTGATAAGGAACTTGTGGTTTAGGGGCTGAAGTTCGTGCAAGCAGTTTTGGCTCAGGTTTGCAAGGAGCAAGCGGTTTGATGTGATTTCATCTCTCCCTAAACAAGTCTTCACCCTCTTGTCTTCCTTCAGAAAATGGTTGTCTCATCCCAAGGAAGCACTGCTGTGTCATTTGTGGGTACTCAAGGGGAACGGACCTCAGAGGAAGAACGGTTTCCAGCATCTGAACAGAATTGTCTTGAATTGGAGAAAATGGGGTGTTAGAAATGACAGGTCTGCTGCTGGCTTTTCCTGGCTCAGAATAAACAACTTTGGGGGAAGAAGTGGAGGAAAACTTGCTTTCTGGGAGCTACCACAGGGCTACCTGCCTTTCATCATTACCTGAGTGATGTGTCCTTGGACCCAGTCCCCATGAAGTGAGAGGGAGGAGCAATTGCGCACTTGGGCCTCTTGTAGTTTTCAGGCTGACCTGTGAAATATGGGTTATCCATCATCCACTTCTCTCCTTCTCTTGGGAACTCATGGTTTTCAGGGAGGTCAATATGGCTGTAGTCTGTGCCATTCCCTGCAGATCCTGGGATGCTGCTGCTGCCACTCTCGAGGCACCTGCTCTGTCCCCATGGAAGATGCAGGCATCCTTGCTGAACGTTTTCTGAGCCTTTGGCTTTGGTTTGAAAGGCAGGGCACATCCGTGGCACATTTGCTTGAAGGTGCAGGGTCTGGGGTTAAAAGTTAACAATGCTCTTTCCTTATTCCGTTCTAATTCAATTTAGGAAGGCAGCAGGGAGACAGAGGGCACTTAGTCCTCTAAGTGCTATTCCCTTGATGGGAGTTAGTAGCTTGCACGGCATGCGTGGTGTTGATTCTGTAAGCTGACCTTTACCTCCATCAGGTTCATTCTCATTTATAATACTTTAAAAAAAAAAAAAAAATCCCAACCCCCATCCTCTTATTTATTCCTTGGGCATCGAGGACATAAATCCTTTGGTGTGTTTGGATTTATAGAATTACTGTGCTTTTGCTGAGCCTCGCGTCCCACTCCAATCAAATGACACGGCTCTGCGGGCGATTGCGTTTCTCCTCCCCTGCCTCCCTCCTTGCTGCTCCTGAGCCACATCTCCTCGTGTTCCCTGCACCCTTTTCAGGGAAAGGTGGGCCCTTGGCAGCTGAGGGAAGGGGCAGGAGTGGGAGTCGGCCAATCCTGGGGTTATCAGCGGTTGCTTCTGAAGGGTAACAACCTCCAGGTACCTTCTTTCCTGGCACAGAATAAAAAATGCCAAGATCCTTTTCCAGGAGGCATTTCATCAGCTGTGCTCTAGGCCTCCTCCAAAACCGGAGCATTTCCGTGGCGGCTGGGGAGAGGGGGGAGTTATAAATATCTTTCTCAGCTCTGCTTGGCTTCTCTTCAAGATAAATAGAAGTGAAAGTCAAAAGTAAAGGCTTGGCTCTCTGCAATCTCTTCCTGAGTCCCCAGGGACCCGAGCACAGGATGCTTTCATGAGGGGAAGCCACTTCCTGGTGTTTCAGAGGTCTTGGAGGATTCCTGGTGTTTCAGAGGTCTTGGAGGATGATGTTTGCGGGGTCTCTCTCCACACTGCCTGAGGCAGGTCTCAGATGTGCAGTGATCTCTGTGCCTAGAGTCCAGTGGCTTCTGTCGTGGGAAGCCTCAGGGAGCACTGGAGAATCAGCGAGAAGCCGGCCTGAAACAAGAGCAGAAAAAGGTGTCAGTGGTTGTCCTCTAAATCTTGTAGCATGTTTACTCTCAGAAAGTACAGCCACATTACCAAAAATCAATAGTTCTAGCAGTATTCCTCCCTGGGAAACACGCAGCTGCTTGGACACACGGGAGGTGGTGAATCTTATAAAAGCCAAGGGAATACAAAGTGCTTTGGTACAAGGGCTTTGCTGCACTTTTAGCAGTGTACAAATGGAGGGCCCTTGACCTGGACAGTGTCTTCTGGGGCTTCCAGATCATCCTTCTGCTCTGATGTGCTGGAGGCTGTGTGGCAAGAGAGGCTGGGGGAAGGTTTGTCTCACTAACTAATGTTTGCTTTGAAGTACATGTGTTTAGTAAGAAAAACAAGTTGTGGTGTGCAGCAATAATATAAAAACCAGGTTGTGGTATGCAGCTATTTTGTGGAAAGGTTTGGCTTGTAGCGCTACTGGTGGGTCTGACACATCCCAGCATTTCATTTGTTTTCTTCATAGAGTCATGGAATGGTTTGGGTTGGAAGGGACTTCAAAGCTCATCCTGTTTCAACACCCTACCATGGGCAGGGACACCTTCCATAAGACCAAGTTGCTCCACGTCCCATCCAACCTGGCCTTGGACACTTCCAGCGATGGGGCAGCCACTATTTCTCTGGGCAGCCTGTGCCAGGGCCTCACCACCCTCACAGGGAAGAATTTCTTCCTAATATCTGAATCATGCACGGGCAGTGGGAAGCCATTCCTCTTTGTCCCATCACTCCATGCCCTTGTCCAAAGTCCCTCTCCAGCTCCCTTGGAGCCCCTTTAGGCACTGGAGGGGGCCCTCTTCAAACCCTAGTACTCCTTGCTTATCAGCTACCACTCCCTCTGTTATGAACGGAGAGAAGTGATTCCTGTTTTTCCTGGGTGGAGAGTGCTCTGTGAAGGAAATGAATGCCAATGTGAACAGCCACTGGGACAAGGACAGGTGTCAAGGTTTGGGGTGAGTGGGCACGGTGGCAGAGCACTGCAGGGAGCCCCAGAGAGCAGGAAACCATCCTTCTTCTGGGGTCAGCCAAAACAAAAAGGGAAAGGCAACCAACCCCTTTTTACTGTCATCTCTTATTAATGAGACATTTTATCCTAAGTTCTCCAACATGAACAACGCAGGCTTTTGGGAACATAATTAATCTTTAATTGTATAAATCTTTAATTGTATGAAATGGAGTTTGTGTCGCTGTCGTCATTTCTCTTCTCTTTTCCTCCTCCCGCTGTTTGAGATGCTTCCTTAGCACAGCTTCTTTTCCACAGAGTGCTCTGCCTTAGGGCAGTGACCCCATGGAGCCACCACTCACAGTGTCCTTTGAGGCCATACTGTTGCCCTGGGGTCTCTTGCTCTGCCCCAAGACAGGCAGGGAATCACTTTTCCCTATGGCACTTTTCCTTTGTGGAGTGACAGAAAACCCAGGAATTGTCCCGAAAGAAATCTAGCTGGTCTCCTCTGGAAAAAAAAGGGTATTTACAAAACAGAATACTCTTGAGAGAACCAACAAAAGAGCAGTTGTGCCCAAATCAGTGCCAGGCAGAGCCAAATGCCTCTTTGGAGGAGGTGAAGTGCAGCCTTTCAGATGCTAAGTAGGTATTTGGGATTTCAGTCATTCCCTCTGTGGAGGAATTGATGCACCATTGGCTCTAGGAGGATTAATGTGTTGGCTTTGCTTCATGCCTTCTGTGAGGGCAGGAAGGGCTGTTGGACTGGTGCAAGCCCACGCCTACAGGGACAGATAGAAAATTGAATAGGAGACAGATGGAATGGACATTTTGGAGGTCTCCAAGGTGGGGAGATGTCGCTGCACAGGTTCTCTGTGACTCAGCTCTCCGGCTAAACAGAGCTTCAAAATTAGCATTTCCACCGAGAAGCTTTTCCTGAGGCACAGCTGATGTTCCCAGGTAGAGCAATTTCCTGCGGCTTAATGGAACAGGAGGAGCACTTTACGCTTGGACACGATGGTTTTCCAGCAATAACTTCTTGTAAGAAATTCTGATGTCATTTTTTTGGTCTGCTTCGTAGATTGGATTAATGGGCAGGGACACACCCCCCGGGCGCCGGAGTTGGCTTGCTTTCTTTAATTTGCACTCAAGTCTTTGCTGAACAAAGAGGGATTTGTTGAACAAAGCGGGGTCAGTGCTGGGATGAGGAGGCTTGTGCCTCCAGCCTGCTAGTTTGAATTAGGACTGAGCTGTAACTGTTAAGTCCTGCGTCCTGTGGCCTGAATTGGTACAAACCTCCTGGCCTCAATCCTTGCTCCTGCAGAGCCTGCAACCTCGAGAGCCACCCGGGGGTGGTGCCTCCAGAGCGGTGAACAGCCTCCCCACGCTCCCTCACTGACACAAGCAGCAAAATAGGGGAGGTTTGAGCAGCTGGTGCTGCAGATAAAAAGGGTTCAAGTGCAGTCTTTAAAGGGAAAATAACATGAAACCCAGTTTCATTTAAAGGCAAAACCACTCTGTGAGTAGAGGCTTTTGACAGGGCCAGCTCCTGCGAGAGAGCCATGGGCCAGCTGCAGGCTCCGTTTCTCTGGTGCCCTTCAAGTGTTTTTTTTCTTCTCCTTTTCAGCTCTTCGAGAACTTCTACTTCGGCGAGGTGCAGCTGGACTCAGTGCGTCTCTCCCAGAGGTTCTCCTCGGATGCCTCTGGCTACTATGCGACGTCTGGGCAGCTGTGCTTCTCCTGAGGCGGCTGTAGCGGGTCTGCTCTGTGTGTGATTCCTTGGTGAAATGTTTTATAGGACATGAATCTTGGATGGGAACCTGGGAACTCCAAGCAGAGATGCCTCATGACTCCTCCAAAGCATGGGAGCCATAGCATTTCCCTGCAGCTTTTCCTACCTATATTGCCTGCCCTCGAGTACTCGGGTGTTGCCAGGGTACTTCCTCCTCCTCTCCCCAAAATGACACAAAGTTGCCTGTTTGATGTCTGTGGATGTTTGTTTTCCAAGAAAACAACTAGAACGGTGGCTTTTGGGGCATTGCTGATGTTTAAATATGGCTGTATTTCAGAAGAAGGAAGTTTGGTCTTAAAATAAGTATTTAAAATCCAGGAGAGCTTCTCCAGAGCACGATTTAACGATATTGAGGTCAGGCATTGCTTGGATCTCCAGCAGCGTGCCTGTGTGATGTAGATCTCCAAATAAATTAATTCCCTTCAAAAGCAAAGTGTTTATCTCCTGTTGCATTGATAGTTTCTGTAATTAAACTTCCAGCACACAACTATGATAATAAGAAAGCATTGATGGGTAAGAGCTCTTTCCAGTGACCGTTTCAGAGCATGTCAAAAAACATATGCCTTGTAGGTGGTTTCTCCATTAAAAGCAGCACCAAGCTCTTTGATTCTATTGTGAATCCTTCAGAGATCTCAAGACGTTGTTTTTTCCTGTAAATCTCCACATTTGGTAATAATAGCAACACAGGCTTTCAACTTGCCCTAGGATGAACGCTTCGAAAAATGGAAGGTGCTGGTGCTTGGGTGTTTTGCAACAAAACAGGTGCTGCTGCCCATTCCTGGTTGCTTCCATGGATGTGGAATCATGCTGTGGTATAGGTGGAGAGTGTCTCATCCAGGGATAGGGATGCTCCAGCAGAACCCACGTGTCCTAGTGATCATTTCTAAGAAGTCTTCATCCCATTTCCTCCCTGCAGAGTGAGCTGGCTGCATGGCCATGCACAAACAGCAGTGGAAGTCATTCAGGAACTGGGATTGCTTTCATTTTTCCCCCCAAAGGTGTTGCTGTTTGCATTTCCCAGACCAAATTGCCTGTCTGCTTTCATGCCTGCCTGCCAGGCAATCAAATCATCTGTGCTTTTGCTGGGTGCCCTTGGTTGTACCCAATTACAGCCGTTGGGTTTTTTGTGTCCTTTTCCGTGGAGTCAAATGCCTTTGTGCTCTCCAAACGCTGCCTTCCAAATGGTTCCCTCAGTGAGCAGAGCACCAGCACACGCTCACAGGGAGGTGCTGAGAGCACTTAACACCGGTTGCTGTCATCTTTCCGCCAGCCTGAAGAGGTACTTGGCAAATCTCGTCAGAACAGACCCAGGAGCTGCTCACGCAGCTGCCAGGAAAGGGGAGATGCACCTTGGAAAGCGTCTACCTGATGGGTTTTTAACGACTCTCACCAAGAAGTTGAAGCAAACACGGATTTTTGACAACTGGAGCATACTCCTTCTCTTCTCACTTGTGTAAACATGCTTTAGTGACAATTCTTTTGGAAGTTGGTTAAAATTCACTGTTAAGCAGCTTATTCCAATGCCCTAGCTTGGCACAGCAAAATTCATTTCACACCTCCTTCCCCAGGCAGAATTAAGGATTCTGAGCTTTTCCCTGTCATCAGTGGGGTTTGCCGGCAGTTACCCCTCCCATCCTGAGGGTCCTGGTAAGGAGAAGAAACGCTGGATGTGTGCTGTGGCATCCCTGGCTGAAGCTGTGAGGGAGCTGCAGCTGAGGTGAGCTGTCACTTGTTGCCCACCCTGATTTCCCTCTGCTGAGAGGAGGGGGAAATCCAAAAGCAAAACCTGGGGATAGGGGTGGGAATCTCCTGGAGCCCTTAAATGCTGTGCTGGCATAGCCAGTAAAGGGGGACCGCAGAGTGGGCATCACAGGGAGAGGGTTTGGAGGATGGGAGATGCAGGGTGGGGACTTGGCAGGGACAAGGGGCTGTGGGATAGAAGTGCAGTAAGGACTGGGAATGCAGGATGTGGGATACAGAATGGAGATGTGGAAGGAATGGGGCATACGGGATGGGTACGTGGTAAAAATGAACGATGTGGGATGACTGGTGCTGGATGGGGATGTGGCGGGGGATGTGAGATGGGGACCTAGCAGGGACCGGGGATGCTCGATGAAGGATGCAGGATGGGGGATGCAGGATAGAGATATGGCAGGGATGCAGGATGAGAACATGGTAGGGACCAAGGGATGCAGGATATCGGATGTGGGATGGAGACTGGATAGGGACCAGGCATTCAGGACAGAGGATGTGGGAAGGGGGTGTGTCAGGGTATGCAGAATGGGAGATGCAGGGTGGGGACACGGGAGGGACGAGTAATGCAGGACGAGGAGTGCGGGATGAAGACTTCAGGATGGGGGTGTGGCAGGCAACGCGGGATGCAGGATGAGGGAAGCGGG
>VZRN01000794.1:2270042-2285968 GCA_013397935.1 Dasyornis broadbenti | reverse complement strand
CGCGGGTTCGAGACCCACCCCTCCCGCGCTCCGTAGGGATTCGGGTTCGAGACCGCCTCCGTCTTGGAGGGACACGATCCTGAGTTAAACCGCCCCGTAAATCCCCCCTAAGGACAAACCCCAGCACGGCCGCTGAAGTTAGGGGAGAGGACATGGTCTCAAGAAGCTCCAGCGGAGGTTCAGGTTGGACAGCAGGACGAATTTTTTCACATAAAGTGTGATTAGATACTGGAAGGGACTTCCCAGGGAGGTGGTGGAGTCACCATTCCTGGACGTGTTTAAGGAAAGTCACCATCTCTGGACCCACTCAGTGCCAAGGTGGGGATCAGCCACAGGCTGGACTCGATGATCTCTGAGGTCTTTTCTGACCTCAATGATTCCATGATTCTGTGACCCCTCAGCTCCAGGGAGGGAAAGGAGTGGGAACCCCACAGCACCAGGTTTCAGTAGTTTTTATTTCTAGCATCCATACACACCCCAGGTGAGTGATCTCCTGTCATGACTTAGAGCACACCACATGACCATGCACAAGCTGGGTGTTTGGATTCTACAAATTATTTCTTCCAGCCTCCACCAGGCCTCAGCAGACACGTCACTGCTAGGTATGGAATTCTAATCAGCAAAGTTACAGGCAAGGTCTTCTTTTGTTGACACTGAAGCTATTTTTCTGGTCTATTCCTGTGTGTGGCAGCTCCTTGGTGGGAAGGACACAGCTGTCTCACCACCATCCTCAGGACTTAGTTCTTCTGGTAGTAGAACCATTTGTCAACTGTGTGGGGCAGAAAAAAGGACGGGGTTAGTCCCCTGTGAGCCACCCAGTTATTAAGTAGTCACATGGCGCTCTGTGTGTCACCTCTAGCTCAGGGGCTTCCGCTGCTCCTGGCAACAGCTACACAGCACAGCAAACAGGTTCTGGCACAGCCCTGTTTCTGTGGATTTTTTTTCCCCAAAGAAGGCACCCTCGCCCAGGCTGCCATTAGGGGCATCCATGAGTTGGTGCAGGCAAGGACAGCAAGCCAGGCTTCCCTCTGCTTCAGCTGATTCAGGGAGGCAAAGCCATTTGACCTCCAACTCCATGCCCACATGAAGACATGCATTTCTCCACAGGTTTATTGCCCATGAAGGGATTGGAAGTGGCAGCCTAGCTCCTCTTTCTGCTCCCAATACCGCCCTCAGCCTGCCCTTGGGCCTTGCCCTGGCTACAGCAACATCCAGGTTTAGTTCAGACCCTTGTTTTCCTATTGACAATTCCTCTGAGGAAGTCCCTGCTCCATACTGGGGTGTAAGGGTGGGTTTTGACACTCACCTTCGGGTGGGATGGGGTTGGCAGCTTTACACGGCGGTGCCTGAAACAAGAAGGGTGTTATCAGAAAACAGAGGTGTCCTTACACTCTCCACACATCATTTAGGGCTGCACAAGTCTTTCCTGAGCACCATTTAAGATCTGGCGGCAGCTGGTCAGCTGTGGGGGAATAACTGAGCTCATGTGCAGCATCCTGCATTCCCGAAGCCTCCTCATTCCCGAGATGCCCCACGTGCCTGAGGTGCTCTGCTCCAAGTGCAGGCTCCAGGGCCATCTGCTTCACAGCACAAGCAGTTCCCACTCCAGAGTCTACAAGTGCAGGCAGCTGCTGTTTTTTTAAACCTATAATGCTGGTTTATAAAATATGGGGGAATAGAGGCTCAAAGGACTCTCAGAGAACTCCTCCTCAGAGCTCTCCCTGGTATTTAACAACTGAAGACAGAGAAGGATCTCTGGCTGGTGACACATCCTCCATGAGGGCTGTGCTTTTGAAAACCTATTTGAGATCCCTCACTGGGATACCAGCACTTTAGAAAACAAGACAATGGTTTTAAAGGTCTCTCCAAGGCTACAGACAGACCCAGGTTTCCAGTCATGCGTCCATACAGAGAGGCAAGATTTGCCTTTTGATTTTCCTGTCCCCTCCCTCTAACCCCTTTCAGGTTGCTAACAGCAGTATTTCACCAGTCTAGGGAGACACAATTAATTCCTGAGGCTGGATAGGAGAATTACAACAGGAATGTCAAGCTCTTCATTCCAAAGCATGCAAAATCCCTGGGGAATTAGATTCTTTTCTCAAAGTGAGACCTGTACTGTGAAGCTCTTGGAAGGCCAAATATTTAAAACTTTCTCAGAACAGCTGATAGCCATGCTATGGCTCAGAAGTTTAGCCCTCCATGCAAACTCTGTTTGAGATTCCATCTCCTGGATGACTAAGGGCAGGGAGAAGCCTCTGGAGGAACGTCTGGCTTGCTCCACAACCATGCTGTTTAACCAGAAGCAGGTGCTCAGCCACCCAAAACACTCTGAGTGTGCCATGTGCCACTCACACGGAGAGGACAGTTCACCACACAAATTGCATTTTTCCCGATAATAACACTGGGATTTGGCTATTCCAACTGGTACTTACTGCATTCACAGTAGCTTTTGCACAGTCTTGACTACAGCAGAAAGGGCTGTCAGACACTGTCAGGTTGGTGCTGCAAGAGATCGGCCATTTGTGAGAACGTGCAAGCCCAGCCTTTCCCCCCAGAAGCGTTAAATAATGGAGTATTAAGGATCATTGCTACAGCTGCCAAGTGGAGGGGGAAGGCTTGGGGAGACAGCCAGCAGCTAACAGAAAGCATGGGACCACTCAGGAAAGGAAGTTCCAAGGTTTTTTGTTTAGGGAAGGGGAAGGTGCGCGTTACCACAAGCATTAACCTACCAGTTTATCTCCCCTCCGTCAGTTTTCTTTGTTATTAAAGCTTTCCAGTGTTCGTGGGTGCCTTTGATGACATCCAGGGCAAAATCCTAAAGTTGGAGATGAGAACAAACCATCATGTTATGTGGAAGCACCAGACCACCTTCTCCAGACTATCAGTTACAAGGAACTGATTTTAAACAGCTCTGGAAGGTGCTGGAAGAAACCTCTTCCGCTACGGTGCTGTTCAGGAAGAGCAGAAAATCCCAGTGCACAACAGCTGAAACAACCAGGAGTTTACAGGAGAATTGTTTTGCTTTCAAGATAGGAGGATCTGCCAAGGTCACCGAGCGAGCTTGAGGCCAAAAGAAACTAAACAGAGTCTTGGGCCAGTGCTCCATTATAAAAACACCTCCACCCTGCTGCTCCTCCCACTCAGTTTGTCTCCAGCAGCTTGCTAATCCAGGCCTACCCAGGAGCTCTCTGCCACTCCAGGCAAATAATTCAGACCAGCAGGAAGAGACACACAGCTAATCTGGCTTTGCAACTATTTAGAATGAAGTTGTTTCCAGGCATATCAATCTCTTTCCTTAAAAATGAGCAGTATGTGCTAAAGCGTTAACCCGTCAGCTGGAGAAGGAAGCACACAGTTCTTTATTGGTGTGAACACCAGCACTAAATGTCCTGGTTTGATACCAGACAAAGCCAAATAAAACATTGCAGAGCACGTGTGAGGTTCTTTATCCTGATTTTCCGGTTTCCTTGACAGGTTTCACCCATCCGGAGGGGCAGCAAGATGTTCCAGCCCAACAAAGCAAGTGCTGTGCTACAGCCAAAGAGAAGAAGTCATTTGTGACTTCCATTTTCTTTCCCGGACAGGGCTTTTGGAAGAACTTCCCTCCTCTGCACCACCTCTGGAGCTCTGGGAGTTGAGTCACCTCACGAAACTCCTAACAGCACTCCAGGAAGGGCAGGAAGGAGGACACAGAAGCAAGATTTCACCTGCTCAGGAGCAGTAACTTATCTGATCCAACCCCGAGAAGAGGCAGAGGAATAGTGCTGCCAAGGCAGAGCCTTACTTACAGGGTGTGAGGGAACACTTCATGCCTGAAGGAAGAAGTGTTTTAACTCCTGACTTAAGTTTAACTTGCACCAGGTTGCAGTGGAACAAAGCCAACGGGCAAGGGAGGCAAAGGGTGATGTCAAGCTGCCTTTGCTCCACAGCTGGAGCATATAAACCCGGTGTCTTCCACCTGGTGCTGACACGGAGGCTCCCAGCCCTGTGGTGTGTCCACATGATGAAAATATTCAACAGCACCAAGGAGATAACCCCAGGCGCTTTTTCCTGGTATTCCTGCACTCACTAGGCTGGAAAAACAGCAGGATGACTGAAGTCAACTATCAGCAGCCCCATAAAAATCCATTCTCTCAGCAACTCACTCGTGTCCCCACACACCCTGAGCTCACTTTTTGGACAAGGTGCCTTTGCACGAAGGAAGGTGATCCTACCTTGCCTTTAAATTCCCCGTTAAAAGCAAACTGGTTTTCTGGCTTTCCATCAGGTACTTTGTATCTTCTGAACCAGTCCACCGTAGCTTCTAAGTATCCAGGCTTCATCCTTCTGACATCCTCGATGTCTGGCCGGAGACAAGGGGTTTGTTAGCCAGAAACAGCAACAGAATGTTGTGAATTACAGAATTTATGTGGGTCTGCCGAGTTGTTCTGAGCTATGCCTCCTTCAGCCCCATCCCAAGCAGCCTTAGCAACATTTTAAACAGGTTCCCCTGAAAACACAGTGAGCATCTTCTCAGGGAAGTTAGTGTTTCATCCTCATGGTATATCCCAAGTGTCCCCAGGAGCAGGGACGTATTTGAACAGCTTTGATCAGAGGCTTGGGGGACAATCCCTTTCCTTCCTCTACAGCCACCCTCTGGAATGCCGGGCTGTGCTGAGGATTGGTCACATGTGGCAAACAGCAGTGAAATGTTTTGCTATAGGATTGTCCTTCCTGCTTAATACCACTGCACAGAAGGAGTAAACCCTGTCTCCATCCCCTCCAGGCTTTCATGGGAGAAAGGGAAGCACTAATCCTGCTCCTCCCTCCCGTAACTCACCATTATAGCTGTCTGCTTCCGGGTCTTCAACGTTGATAGCAATTACCTTCCAGTCTGTCTCTCCCTCATCAATCAGAGCCAGCGTGCCCAGCACCTTCACTTTGATGACTTCCCCCCGAGAGCAGACCTGCAAGGACAAAGACCTTGCTGTCCATAGCGATGCATCCAAGGAATGCACAACAGGAGGCCGTGCAGGAGCTCAGCAAGCAGGCAGGCACCACGAAATGAGCTTTCGCTGTCAGCAGCTCATCAGCCCTGGCTCATCTCAGCAACAATCTCCAGAGGCAGCAGAGGGAAACATCACATTGTTAAGGGAGAGGAGGTAGGAAATGAATAATATCTCTGGGTAATTGACTTTGGAGACATTAATTACACGTTTCAGGAGGCATTTAGGATGCGTTACCTTGCTTCCAATTTCGCACACATCAATCGGATCGTTATCTCCACAGCAGCCAGTATTTTCATCCTTGTGACCTGGGTCTTCCCAAGTCTGTAAAAAAAAACCAAACCCAACATCAAAATCAACCACACACAAGAACTCTCTGGTTTAAAGAGGTAGCAAAAGGCAGGTTTATTTCGGGCATGCAGTTGCCTGGAATACACAGAGGATGGCCCACTTCCCACCTGCTTCCAGGTCTGGCGTTTGGGCTACTGTTTCCCTTGTGCCTGGGAAGTTTGAATCCGAGTTAAAAGGTTGCATTTTCCAAAGGGTAAGCGGCTCCCTCCTACCCACAAACCTCCTTTCAACGGCCTTCCAGACTTCCTCCTCCATCCCACAGCTGCGTAAAGGTGAAGTTCACATCACTCACTGATTTGGCTGCCTGCCTGTTCCTCTCCCTATTCATTCCTTAACAGAAATTTCCTGAACTCCAGATAGCAGTCCAGCAGAGATGGAAGACAGACAGGGTGTATTGTTTCCTTTTAATTAAACAATTAACGACACTGTTAACCCTAGAGAAGTGATAAGAATGCGGGGTCCCACTGTGCTCTCCAGTGCATCTCACCCACAGCGGTGAATGAAAATTGAAGGACTCTGCTCCAGAAGCCAATTGACTCCAAAAACAAGAGCTGTTTAAAACATGCTCCTGATCAGGAGTGAAAAGAACTCCGTGCCCACTTGCATCACAAGGAACACGTACACCTAAAGTGGTTGAGACATATAAAGAAGGAATGTTATTCCTAAGTCTCTGCATGCCAGGACAAGACCAGTATTGTCAAGACCTTGTGATGGATGCAGAGTGCTCAGGAAGATGTTTTGACACCTGGGTGGTGCTGTAGGGCCGTTCACAAACACTATCACATTTCTCTAGCAGGAAGCATTAAGCTCTTGATGTGTAAACACCTTTGATCCACCAACACATGACAGAGCAAGGGCTTCAAAAGACACAATTCTGCACGAGGAAACAGGCTCCAGAATCCATTCAAGCAGGAAACAACTCAACTTTGAGGTCCTGTGTTAAGCCATGTGGGGAAAACACTCGACATGTGCTGCTATCAAGGCGAGAACTACCAAATCCAGTGTGTTTGCCTGTGATCTGTCACTGACAGCTTATTTCTCTGAAGGAAACTCCAGCCTTAGAGAACATCAGAGGCAAACAGCCTTGTTTAAAGTCCCTCTTTATCTAGCAGTCCCCAGCCAGTTAAGAGCATGTGGCCAGATGTCACTATCATGGTCCCACCTTGACAGCTGTTTCCGGGAAAGCACATCTGGGCAGTGGTGGGCGTTGGCAAGAAGAGTCTTCCATAAAGATTCAGCCTAAATCCTGTACCATTAGGCTCAAACTTTCTGCTTCGCTGGGCAGGAACTGAGGGCGCTGAATTGCCAGGTGCACGGTGACAGCTCCCGTCAGCCACAGAGAAGGACCTGCCAGCTCCTGCCCAACCAGCCTCCGAGCAGCTGCAGCACATCCTCAGGGAGCTCGTTCGTAACATCAGATAGAAGCCTAACTCCTGGGATTTCTGCTTGAAAACATCCCTGTTTTCCTGAGAGGTTCTCTCCCTCAGCAGGATTATACATCCAGCTGCAAATGCCATGCTCCAGATCAGACTCTCTGCTGACCTTTTTGCTCAGTAATACAGTGGCAGCCACAGGCATCCTCCGTCCTCCCCACCAGGATGGATGGGTGAATTATCCCACCGGGATAAAGCACAGTACCTGTGGGATAGCGCCGTAATTCCAGATGTAGCCCTTGTGGGGAAACACGTTCGCTACGAAACGCAGTTTTCCTTTCTTCACATCTTGCTTAATTGGGTTTAAGGGTTCCTTTGTTGAAATCTGAAAGAAAAGTTACATAAATCCCTCTGCTTTACCCTCTGTTAAAAAAAAAAAAATAAGTGATTTTTTAAAATGGAACTGACAAGCCAAGAGACCAGAAGATGATGCTGATGTCAGCAGCAGATACTGAACAACTCCGGTTGCATTACCAACCCCTGGGATATGGTTTCCAGCAGATGTAAAAGCCTTGGAATCACATTGGGTTAAGAGTCATAAAATATTGCTTTAATCAGAAGCCACAAGAGAACACCAAGGCATTCCAACTTCTGCAATTTCAGCCTTCACACCAGACCTCCAGCATTAAGAAAGTGCTGCCAGGAGAAGTTAGAAACCACTCCAGTTTTGGAGGTGGAATTGAGGAGGAATCAGCAAAGCCAAGGATTGAGACTGGCACTGTAACGTAGTTACCTCCATTTTAGCATTTGTCCATCGAGGTACTTCCACGACCATGTTGAACACATTCTGAAGAAAGCAAAAGAGCAGTGAGTGGGAAGAAATCTTAAGGCCACGCTTTAAACTAGGGAACACACATAAGTAAGCACAAAACCCAGCCAGTTCACCTGAAACCATAAGTTTTTCTGTTTTTTCCACTGCCAATTTTGATACAGCTGAGAAAAGTCCTGTAGCCCAGTCAGTCCCGTCATCACTCCAAGCTGAAACCCACAAAAGACCCCAAAGGCCAGACTGAGGTTCCCACACGTTATTCATCAGTTGCCACCTACAAACATCCCCACCACGTTCCTAAGCTACAGGAACAGGTTAAATCAATAGATAGCAGCTGCATACAGACTATGCTGGATGTAACAAATTGGTTTGGAGCATATTTATTAATATCTCCAGAAAAAGCCACTCTGGCCATTCAGAAAAGACAACACTAACAGGACAAGCCATTTATTTAATAATGTGGCTATCTATGGACTGCGCTGAACAAGTGAGAACATCACTCCCAAATATTCAAGTCATGACGTAGGGAAGGATGCCCTTTCACCAAGCTGACGCTCCTATTAAAGCAGACCTTGTTAGTGGCATGGTGTGAGGATAAAAATCTGGGGTACAAATGCAGAACCACATCTCACAGTATCTTGTTTACAGGTGACACTTGAAAACATCTCCTGTTGATCCACCTGGGCTGAGAGTTCAGTGTCAACCTCCTTTCCAAGAAAATTAGCTTCTCCATGCTTGAACCTTAACGTCTGCTGTTTGAAGAGATTATGGCTTTTTAACAAAAAGTCAAACCTTGCTCCCTGGCCTGGGCAAGGTTTCTAATCCCAACCTTAAGCAGTATTAGCATGGCAAAGTCCGTCGAACCTGTATTGCACCATAATTGGATTGATATTGTGCAACAAGTGCTGTTACATCACTGACTTTGCCCACACCCTTCCCTAGCAGAGCTTTATTACACCCCCTTAATTGCAGGGGGTCACTGCTCATTTGCATTTTATATGTGGAAAGGTATATAACTATTTTTATTGCTAACTCGAGGGAAGGAATGAGGCAATGGGAACAGGCTGGGCTGGGAGGTTATGGCTTTGCAGGCAGGGAAGGATGACTTGGGGCTGCATCTTTGTAAGGACTGAAGCTTCCCAGCAGTCCAACTTGGCCTAAGACACACAGGGAGCAGCCCAAGGTCATCCCTTTGCAATGACACAGGTCCAGATAAGGTCAACACACCCCAGCCTGAGACTGGAAAAAAAACCACCCTGCAATCCTCTCAGCCTCTTAGGAGTCCGAGGATAAAGATCAAGGAGCCCAGACAGAGTGAGACAACCTTGTGCTCTGAGCTGGGCTCTGTACGGTGGCTGGCAGCCCATATGCTAAGTGATGAGTAAAACCTCAGTGTTGAGGCACTCCAGCCACAGAGAGAGTCCCATGGGACCAGCACTATTGTGTAACTTCGGGGACTGCGACCTTCAGATATTATGACTTTCTTTTTCTCTGAATGACTTGGCACAGAGGTGCTGGCAGCACTATTGTGTGCCTGAGGGCACACCAGTAGCCCAGTATCCCCTGTTAAGCATTACCAGTTCAAGGAAATCCTCCTTACCCCTGCACTCACTCCCCTGCTCCTTCCTCCCCTGTTCTGCAGGCATCTGCAAAGCGTGGCTTTAGCTGGATTTTCCTTGTCTGGGTTACCTGCCAGGCACCTGCACTGGGAACAGCTTCCTCACTCGGCCACAGGAATGGCTTCACCACTCTCCTTGATGACTACAATCCATCTTTTCCCTTCGGAGAGGGCAAAAGCCACTTCAGAGTTCCCAGAGCGTATTCTGACACCTGCATCTCAGGTAGCTCCAACACCTCCACCTTGGTAGCTCAACCAGCTGCTTTTCAGAGGTTCATATCTCAAATCTGCATATTCTTTTCCTTTCCCAGAACCACTCCCCACCTCTGAATTTCACCTCTCTTTAGCATGTATTAACATGTTGGTGTGGTCATGTATTAGTTGGTCCACTACCATTCTCGAGCTGCACAGCTTTTTAGTACGTGTCAGAGAAAGAAATAAGCTACAACAGTAAAGGACACAGTCAGAGAGCCCAAGGTACCACTGAAAAAGCATTAAATGAAAACTGAAACACAACCATTTTGATTTCCTGAAGCTGGGGCATTTTTTACTCAGAAAAGCTTAATCTGACTAACCACTGACTGCCAGAAGGATGTGAAAGCCCTGCAGCACTGCAAGGGGCAGGTTCTGCGAGGCCAGAGCTCCCAGGAGATGCTACAGCAGGAATTTAACATCTTCACCCTCTGTTCAGTGTTGGGTTATACTGCAGGCATAAAGTGGCTGTACGCAGCCAAAACCCAAGGCTGAAATATCATGCAGCACCAATAGGAATGTATGTAAAAATTACCTAAAAAAGCAGTTTTCTGCTTAGCTAACTCAAAATGCCTGGATGGGTAAGCTCAAGCCAACCACTCGCATCTCTGACGCAAAAAACGAGAATGAGATCATCCATTCTCTTCTCCTGGGTCGCTCCACCCGAGGCCAGGACGGCAAGAAACCCATTCCTTGCAGGGTTAGGCAGTGCCTCCGTAACGTGCTCCTGCAGCGTGGCGAACTGGGAGCCTTCCCCGGCTGTTTCAGGCTGCAGGACCCCCTGGATGTTTCAGGACTCCCCCGATCCCTCGGATATTCCAGGACCCCGATCTCCAGGGTGTTTCAGGACCTCCTGGTCCCCTGGATGTTTCAGGACTCCCCCGATCCCTTGGATGTTTCAGGATCCCGATCTCCTGGGTATTTCAGGACCTCCTGGTCCCCTGCGTGTTTCAGAATCCTTTCTTACCTTCCCGGCGTCCGCGTAGATGGGGATGTCGTGGAACGGCGAGATGTAGCGCCCGGCGGCATCCTCTGCAAGGCAAAGGGAGGGGACCGACAGTGAGATGCTGTGGGGACACCCCGACAGCTCCCACCGGAGCGGACTCAGGCGAGCGCTGGCGGGGTGGGGAAGAGAAGAAAGGGGCGCGGCGGCGGGTGCTGAGGCGGCTGCCGGAGCGGCGGTGCGAGGCAGGGCGGCACTCACTGAAGAAGAGCCGGTACTCGGGGCTGTGTGGCCCGGCGCGCTCCTCCACGCCGTTCCCCGACATCGCCGCTCCGCGCACGCGCCCGCGCCCGCCGCCGCCGGGGGGACACTGCGCAGGCGCTGCGCGCGCGCCCGGTCCACCCCGCGCCACGCGGCACTGCCGGGAATGGTGCAGCCCGGCTTGGAATGGTTCTTCCCGGCTTGGAATGGTTCTTCCCGGCTTAGCCCTAACAGCGTAGGCTAGCATGGACCAGCACAGCACGGTCCTAGCCCGGCGTGGTTCGGCATAGCCGCGATAGCAAGGGGTGGCATGGTCCAGCATGGCATGAACCAACACGGCATGACCCTGACTGGCGTGGCTGCAGAAGTGTGGGCTAGCTTGGTCTGGCATGGCGTGATTCTGCCCAGCGTAGGTGTAAAAGCATGGAATGGCATGGGTTGGCTTGGTCCTGCCGCAGCAGTTTGGGCTGGCTTGGTGCTGCCTGACATGGCCACTGCAGTATGGGGTGGCATGGTGCTGTCTGACATGGCCACTGCAGTATGGTTTGATGTGGTCCAGAATGGCCACAATAGCAAGGGTTGGTGTGGTCCTGCATGGCATGGTTTGGTCCAGCAGGGACACAATAGCATGGTATGGCACGGTCCAGCTCAACATGGCTTTGTCCAGCATAGCCACAGTGGTATGGGATGCCTTGGTACAGCACAGCCACAGCATCGCCCATCCATGGAATGGCTATGGAATGGTCCATTGCCCATGGCCGTGATAGCATGGGGTAGCATGGCCCAGCATAGCATGGCTTGGTCCAGCACAGTGTGGTGCTGCATGGCTCTCTATGGCATGGCCAAGCATGGCATGGGATGGCCCATTCTCCCTCACTTCTCCTGGATCACATTCCCTGGCTCCAAGCCTGGACTGGGGTTGGGTAAAGGGGGTTCTGGCAGGATCCAGGGGCCTGTTATGCTGGGGAGCTTTTCTGAGGGCCCTCTTGCATGGTGCTGTGGGGGAAGTGGAGCAGCCAAGCCAGGGACACAGCATCAGTAGGACACACCTTTATTTTGATGTCTCTTGGCCATGACGTGGCAAGTCCCCACTCCCCACCCTGCAAACCCTTGGTGCAGTGTGGTTTGGTGGCCATGGTTCCTCAGCCATCCCATGCGGGGATGCCAGTGCGGCGTGGGGCCAGCGGCCCTGACTCGGACACGGCTGGCGAGTCGCTGGTTCGCGCCTGGGTGAAGACGCGGTTGCGGTCACCAAAAAGGGTCCCGTGGCCGTGGCTCCGCGGGGTGTAGGGCCTGCGGTGGCAGTGGAGTGAGCAGAGGGGAGCCCTGAACACCTCCTGGAAGCCCCGCCGGAAGTTCTCGTTGAAGTAGCCGTAGATGATGGGGTTGGCGCTGCTGTTGAAGAAGGCCAACCAGTGGGCGAAGGGGTAGACGTAGACGGTGAGCAGGCGGAGCTGGCTCTCACTCAGCTGCCCATAGTCCGTCAGCAACATCAGCGTCCAGAGGGGCAGCCAGGAGATGGTGAAGAAGACAGCGACGATGATGAGCATGTTGATGACCTTGGCCTTCCTCCGGGAGATCCTCCTCCCCTCTGGCTCCTCTCCACCGTGGGCAGGCGCCACCGACTTGAAGAGCTTGAAAGCGATGCGGGCGTACATGACGACGATGAGGGCAAGGGGAGCCACATAGATGTGGGAGAAGAGGACAGTGGTGTAGATCCTCCTCATCCCTGTCTCGGGCCAGGCCTCCCAACAGGAGTAGAGAGGGTAGGAGTTGTTGTAGGTGTCCACCATGAAGTGGTGCTCCTCCCTGGTGACAGTCAGGGTGACGGCAGCAGGGCACATGATGAGCAGGGCCAGGACCCAGATGATGGCGATGGTCAGCAGGGCTTTCTTCAGTGTCAGCTTCTGCTGGAAGGGGTGGACAATGCAGCGAAACCTGTGGGAGAACAGATGGTGATGGCTTTGGGCATGTGGTGGGACATCCCTGGGGAAGGAGGGTGGCCAGGACCCAGGGTAGAATGGAGGGTGAGGTGGATTGCGCTTTACATGTGGCTTTTGGTGGCAGACATAGGTTGGGGTGTCTCCAGCTTTGGTGTTTCCAGGCCGGTGTTGGGAAGGGCACCTTGCTGGAATGCCCCATGGGTAGGTTTGTGGTCCTTCTGGAGAGCTGAGACACACTCCTGACATGCCCAGGAGCTTTCCCACAAGGGAAACCACACAGGCCAGCTGGACCTGCTGGAGGTAGCTTGGTCCCCACGACCCCACATTCCCATGCCAACATACCTCTCCACAGCGATGGCCACCAGCGTGAAAACGGAGGCGGAGACGGACATGCCCTGCACCAGGCCGCTCATTTTGCACATGGTGTTGTCAAAGGGCCAACCTGTGAGGGGACACCATGGAGGCTGTAGGTGCCTCTGGCTCATCCAGCTCCCTTTAGATGTCCCTATCCACTGTGTTGTTGCTGTGGGATGCTAAACCCTGCTCCTAACAAGGTCTTGTATGGAGAGGGCCTTTTGCAGCATGGATCCTTGGAGAAGAATCCCAAAACTGGTAAAAAAGATGCACATTACACTTAGAAACTCAAGGGGCATGGTGGCTGTCATTTCTCTACTGACTTTGGGATCCTTCATCAGAAGGACTTTCTTCTTGTTTCTTGATCCAGATACCAAGGCAATAAATAAATCACACCCCATAATCAATAAATACAAACCTTGCCCTATGGCCTGGCTGCTTCTGTGGCTGAACCCTCCCAACTCCCTTATCTTTGGAAAGGTCAACAGGCAGAGCTGAGCCCACATGGGAGAAGGTGGATGCAAGAAGAACAGTTTTTTTCAGTGTTGCTTGATGAAGAATGGCTGAACTTTAAACAAACACGCAAATGCAGCGTTAGGGTCAAACTTATATTGCCACAAATCGCCAAAACCTCAAAAAAAAAGGGTGTTTCCCCCTCATACATGGGGGACACTTTCTCTCTGTGCGTCATGTCTCAGCCCTTCCTCTGCCCCTCTCACCTGTGATGAGGTTATCCACCAAGGTGGTGGGCATGCAGAAGATGCCCACCAGCAGGTCACTGATGGCCAGGTTGAGGAGGAACATGTTGGTGACCGTGCGCATCTGGCGGTTCTTCACCACGACGAAGCACACCAGGATGTTGCCGATCACGCACATGAGGAAGATGAAGGTGTAGGCCAGGATGAACATGAGGGCCACTGGGGAGGAATGCTGGTAGTACGCCAGGAAGGTGTAGTTCTCCCTTGGGAGGTGGCTGATGCTGGAGTTGGGCCACCAGGTGCCATTGGGAGGGCCTGGGGAAGGGAAGGTAGGAAAATGAAACCGGGAGAGAATAAAGCAGTTATTCCATTCACCGCCTAATGCTTCCAGAGGTGGAAGCATTAGGAAATGCATTATTCCAGTGCCCAGCCGGGCTGGGACGTGTCCTGCTGGAATCATCTCAGTGCTCCAAGAAGTCTCCTCCTCCGTGGGTTACACAGCTCAAGGTTCTGCAGCACCTCGGCTGAATGATTATTTTACATCATTATTATTTGATAGCGTTATTACTTGATATCATTCTTATTTATATCATTCTTTTGATGAGGAATTAGAGCAGCCCAGAAGACATCCTGATCTCATGGGATTTTTTTTTAGGGATGATGCACGGAAGACAAATCCACATCCTGACACTTTAGTGCTCCAGCCTTATGGGAGCTGTATCCATGTGATCCCAGTCACGGCTGGACTGGGAGCATCCCTGCCCCTGGGTGGCTGCAGCTGCTTCTCCTTGTGCTTCCAAGATTTACAATTCAATATTCCACGAAATCTTATTCTTCCTGGCAAAGCCTCAATAACCAAGGAAAAGGGGCTGGAGCAGAGGACACCCTGTCCTCCCCTTACATCTAAAGTGATAATTATAATTCTGATCATTATCTGGGAGCTTTTGATGGAGGTGTGGGGTGGCATTTTGTCACTATGGATTTAACAGGGAGCGGGTCTGGGCAGCTCCCACCCCTGGGCTTCCCCAGCCTTACGCAGGCAGGGATGCGGGAGGATGCCGGGCGTGGGCAGGAGCTGCCTGCAGCGGTGACGGGAACTGACTCCGGGAGAATCCAGGCTGCAGTGTTAAGGCGAGGAAAGGTGTATTTTAGCTTTAGGGCTCAGCCTAAGCACCTGCAGGTCAACCCTGCTCTGAGACAGCCCTTCAAAGCCGCAGCTGGAGCATCCCCC
Organism: Dasyornis broadbenti; assembly: GCA_013397935.1. Classification (NCBI taxonomy): domain Eukaryota; kingdom Metazoa; phylum Chordata; class Aves; order Passeriformes; family Dasyornithidae; genus Dasyornis; species Dasyornis broadbenti. Next base: position 2,271,130 of record VZRN01000794.1, on the reverse strand, counting down.
TGTCCCTGTGCCGATGCCAGTGCTCAGCTCGCCAGCCAAGATGCTTTTCCCAGCCACCGGGACCACCGGCTTCCTCAAGGTTCCAGCGAGCAGGAGGGCCCTATCCAACCTCTAATACCCCAGTCCTGGATGCAGAGTTTGGGCAACACTTTTCCAGTGGGGCTTCAGAAAGGCGCAGGGGGAGTTTGCAGCCAACACAGGAGAAGGAGGCTCTCAGAGAGGCAAGGGAGTAGCGGGATTGAGGGAGCTAGATTCTCCAGATAGTCAGCATTAGATGCATCAACCAGCTTTGTAAGCAGGAGTAATAACAAAGACTGTAATGAGATTGCCCAAAACCTGTGATATTAAGCCCAAAACTTTGGTGGACTTTATCTTTTGGGGCTGCAGTGCATCATTAGCAGGAGGTTGGCATCCTATAGAATTGGAGGTGGATTTAAAAGCAAGGTGGAAGATGGGGAAAGGGAAGTAAGGGGCTGATGAGCACCCGGGTTGGTGCTGGATGGATGGATGGATGGATGGATGGATGGATGGATGGATGGATGGATGGATGGATGGATGGATGGATGGATGGATGGATGGATGGATGGATGGATGCAGGTGTCCTCAGTTCAGCACTAACATCTCAGACACGCTGACAAGGGGATGCAGGGACTGGATGGGGGGTGATGGACCACCTGCCTCCCTGCTTGGCTGTAGGAAACCACCGCATCACCGCATGCCATCACTGGTCTGACGGAATAGGGTGCTGGGATGAGGGGTGGATAGCTTTTTGGGGGGATAAAATAAAATCAAGTCAGGTCTTGGCACTCACCTCCGCCGGCCCGACCCAGCTCCGGGGGCTGCATCGCTGCCATGCGGGAGCTGCGGCCGGGAGGNGGCCGGGAGGGATCTGCTGCCCGGGGAGAGGACGCAGTTTGCTCCCGTCTCTCCCTCAGTCCCTCCAGCCCGCTCCGGAGCCCCGGTGCCGCCGCCGCGGTGCCGCCGCGCCGGTTGCGGCTGCTCGGCGGCTGCAGCGGAGAAGGGGAGGGGGCGCGGGGGGGAACAGCCTCCTATCGCCATGGATACCGGGGGACCCGCACGCAGACCCC
>VZRN01000794.1:2226581-2253923 GCA_013397935.1 Dasyornis broadbenti | reverse complement strand
CTGCGCTCCCGCCACCGCTCCCGCCGCCCCCATGGGGCGCCCGACGGCGCGGCCGGCCCGGCGCGGGAGCTGAGCCCGGAGCCCCCCAGGTACCGTATCCCCGCCGAGACCGGGCATTCTCCCCCCGATCCCCGGGACTCGGTATTCTCCCCGCTCCAACCCCTGGGATCGGGCATCTTGCCCCGCTCCGCGCCACATCCCCGGTCCCGGGCATCCTCCCGCCACCCCGGGGCCGAGCATTACCGGCTCCCCGGACTGCGCATCCGCCCTCCGGGACCGGCTGCCCCCCTCATCCCCTCCCCGGGGGTGGTGGAGGATCGTTTCCCGGCGCGGTGCGGTGGGAAGGGGATGCAGTGGGCAGGAGCAGCCCTCGAGGGTGGCCCCCCACCTCCCAGCACCGCCCCGGGGTGTTTGTGATGGGCACCTGGGGGGCTTCTTGGGCGGGGGCCCCCGCTGGGTGTGTCTGTCCCAAGCCAGGGCAGGCGGGACAATGGGGGGAAGGTTTGTTTTGCCCCGGGGAGCACAGACCCCACAGCGTGGCCATGAGGTGCCCCAGCCGTGGCGAGGAGGGTTTATCCGGAGCCAACGCTGGGCTTCAGACCTCTGGAAAATAGACGGAGCACTGGTTTTGAGGCCCAGCATCCGCCCCGCGGATGGCATCCTCCCACCTCTCCTGCCTTTGCGGTTGTGTTTCCTATTTAAAAGGGGCTTTTTTCTCCCTCTTTTTACCTGGAAGCCAGCCCCACCGGGCTGGGAGCCCAGTACGTCTGTCGGCCGGTGCCGGCTGTGCCTGCTGTGGCTCCAGTCTCCCAAAGCGAATTTTGGGACTTGCATGTCTTGGCTGCCTCCCTCGCACTCCCAAAACCCGCGTGGGGAGCGGGACGGTGCGGGGTGGCTCCCTGCTGGAGGATGAAGATGGAGGAGGAAGAGGAGCAGATGTGAGCGGGCTCTGGGGTTTGGCTCTGCAGCCTCCCGCTTAGGGAGCACGAGGGGAGCGGGAAGCCTGGGATGGGTTTCCCGCTGGCACATGCAGGGATTGGCGCAGAGCCCGCTGGACTCCCCCACCCGCCCTGTGCGCCGGGGTCACCCTGGAGGATGTCCTAGGAGCAAGGCTGCCTGCTCCCGCTGAGCTCCTGCCCAGCTTCTCGGGGATGAAAACTTCCAGAAACCTCATCCAGGCTGCGTTTCCGATGGCTGCCGGACTTTTCCGGACGTCTTTCCCTGCCCTTTCCCCGGTGCATCCTCTTAGTGCTAGGGGAGAGAACCGCCCCCTCCTCTTCCCGCAGCGCTCCTGGCCGTGGCACCCATCACATCCTGAGCTGTTTCCCGCTTGTTTTCCTCCCGCTGAACGGGAGAAAGCGGTTTTTGGGGTGGCTGGGCTGGGAGCAGGCAGGCATTGCCTGAGGAGGCAGGCAGGCAGCGGTGGTGGGACATTTCCTTCCTGGAAGGCAGGAAGTGATTATGTCTTTGCACGAATGACACGGAGCCTAAAAATAACGGGCAGGTCTCTGTTGTGAGCAAAACCCCCCTGGGATTTGCTTGATTTTTGCTTTATTTATTAAGGGAGTGGGGCGGGGGAGAGGAGATCCTGGGAGTGTGAGCTCCGTGTCCTGCTGCATCCAAACCACGGTGCTGGCGTGCATAAGGTGCTGCTTGTCCTGGGAAAGGTGTGGTCTGCAGCAGATCCCGGCGTGGAAAAGCGGCCCTGTGTAAATGGAGCCGTCCCGTTGCTCCGGCAGCCTTCCCCGCGCTGGGAGGGGAGCCGTGGTTTGCTATGAATAGCACAAAATCATAGCCCTGGCCTTCCCAAAGCGCCCCGTCCGGCTCTGCGTGGCGCTGGCCCTCCTGGGCTTGGGAGCAGGGGTTTGTGCTGGGGGGCCCAGCCTGAGTTGCCCGCCCTTGGGGAGACCCCGCTCCCCTCTGCCAGCCGGGGCAGGGTGACACCGCAGAACCCCCGTCAGGAAAAAGCCTGACAGGTCTGGCTTGGGTGTGGGGCTGTGGTGCTTCCTGGCGAGTTGGGGACTGTTTGGCGTTGGACAGAAGCTTTGCCCACAGGTCACTGGTCTCTTTAGAGATGCCCCCAGCCTTTATCTTCATGTTTGCTGGCTTTTTATTTTGTCTTTTTTCTTTGTGCTGCTGAAAGGAAGCCCTTCAGCGAGCGTGCTCACAGACCTTGAAACCGCTGGCTGTGAGCTGACGGCACAACTGGCAGCGCTGGTGCTTCCGAGTCAGGGCTTTGTTCCTCTTTCCATTGCTGCTCATTGATAGAACCCTTCACCTCAACAGCAGGCAGCCCAGGCATCTCCTGCCTGCCCAAAAAGCAGCACCCCAGGGACTGGTGGGATGTGTGAGGGAACCTGCCCGGGGACCATAAAAATTGGGGGGTGTGAGGCAGCAGTTACAGATGGGCTCTTTGCAAAATCCTGGAGTGACTGAATGGTTTGGAAGAGACCTTAAAGGTCATCTCATTCCACGCCTTGCCATGGGCAGGGACACCTTCCACTAGACCACGTTGCTCTAAGCCCTGTCCAATACTTCCAGGATCTTAATTCCTCCCAGGCTGTGCTTAGCAAGGAAAATTAATAATGCTGACCAGGTTCTGCTGCAGAGGGGCAGCCTGGATACCATTCCCAATGGATACCAGCATCCTCCTCATGACTGGTCACCGCCGTAGCAGGGAGCACCGTGGCATCGCCATTTCTGGGGTGACATGCCTGGATGCCTTCCTTTCCCCCTCCCTCCCCTGTCTCAAGCAGCTCTCCCTGGCTTCAGGGTGAGGAGTTTTGAATCAAGTGACTGCAGGCAGGTTGGTCACATGGAGGATGGGGATGCGGCACTCCGCTTTCTGCCAGAGGACAGGGGTGTGTTGGGGAGGGGGTGTGAAACGCCTGCTCCTCGTTATTCCTGATGCTCTCGCTTGGATTTGGGGGCAGGCATCCCACCGATGCTTTCCTGTCCTGCTTAGCAGATGCCGCTGGTGGAGCGGGGGGCGCAGCGGGGATAGGCAGCACCGATCCTGGCCTCATTGGGAAATACCGCTGGACTTTCTAGGAAATGCTGCTTTCTTAGTTATATTTTTGGCTGTCGCCACTGGCTCTCCCAGGAACTTGTGAGGATGGAAAGCGGTCGCTTTTGCTCCTTTAAAGATATTAATAAATCAGTCAAGGCTTGTAAAAACAGAGCTGTGTGAAGCTGCCTTTCCAGGGCCTTTTCCTGCTCCTTTTGGGTCAATTTGAGGCATTTTGATTCTTTACCTGATTTCTGCCCTTGCAGCTCGGTGGGTGGACAGCACGTTCCAAATCAGCCGTGGCTTAATGTGTTATTTCTCACCTTTCCTTTTGTTTTATTATGTTTTTAAGAAGCCGAGCTGCTTCCTTCCGGCATCACCTGGAACAACAGGATCCCGGTTCCCACGCAGCCTCTGCTCTGGGATATCTCCCGGCACAGGCAGGCTCTCCCAGAGAAGCTGTTTGTGCGTTATTTAATTTCCACTGTTTTTTTTTTCTTTTAAAAGAGGGTTAAAGAGCACGCTGGGGCGGGGGGCTTGGCTCCAGCGCTTCCTCTGGGCTCTGGTGATGCCCCTCTGGCTGCACCGGGGCTTCCTGCTGGCCTGTGGTGTTTCCTGCCTCCCTGCTTGGCTCAGCACGGCGCCAGGGGTGCCCCTCGCTCCCTCGAGGGTGCACCCATGCCGGCTCCTTGCCGAAAAGCCACGGGGGCTGCCCCACACCAAGGAAAGGACGGATGCATCAGGAGGACGCTGCCATTGCTGCTGCTTCTTCCCGAAGGGCTTTGCTTTTCATTTAGGAGAGCTTTAAAAGCTATAAAATATCTCGAGGATGCACGGAAGGAGATTTATTTGATTTATTTCCTGCTGACAATGAGGCGGCCAGGCAAGTGCACGCTTCCTCCTCGGCGCGGTGGCCGGGGCAGATGCATCCTGCAGCTGCAGCCCGACCGCCTCCCACTATATTTAGTCCATTGTTTGCTCTGGCTTTGAGTCCTCGCCAGGTCCCCGGGTGTGGGAATAACCCCTGTGCTGGGTGGAGGGGGAGAGGAGCGGCTCGGAGAGGTGGGAAGGTGGAGGGCTGAGCTCTGTTACAGCATCACGGCTTCTGTGGGAGAGGCTGCGGAGTTCCGCACGGGCTCTCTTGGGATGCTCAAGTGGAATTCTTGGGATGCTCCTGGTGCTGCCGGTGGCTCCTCTGGCATTCCCCATCCGGGCTTGGCAGGGCTGGGTGTTTTGAAACAGGGTCTGGAGGGGAAAGGAAGCCTCTCTGCCTTGGCCCCCCTAGAGGCTCTGCTTTCTCGTTAGGCAGCAGCAATAATTAACGGGCGGCGCTTTGAATTTAGGCAAGACACCTGGAGAGGAACAGCGCTGGTTTGTTTGGTGGGATGCCCTCATGCAGGGTGTCGGTTCTTTTGGCAGCTGGGGAGAAAATGGGCTCTTTGTTCAGGAACCTTGGCCGTGACTGATCTCAGGCTTGGCTTTGGGGTCTGTGAGGGGATGAGCTGCCGGCTGGGGGAATATTTCTGGGGTTTGTCCCAGAAGAAGGAGGAGAAGGTGCAGACAGGAGGCCGGGATGCTGTGCAGGGGAATGTTTTCTCTGCATCCTCTCTGTCCTAGAAAGGAAACCCCAAATACTGTGTGGTGCAAGGGAAGGGATGCTCAAAACCAACCTGCCCTGGCTGATGGCTAATACCATCATAAAATCCATGTGGATTGCTTCCCAGCCTCCTAACTTGGAATCGTGGAATCCCAGAGTGGTTTGGGGTGGGCAGGACCCTAGATACCGCTTTGTTCAACCCCCTGCCATGTACAGGGACACTTCCCACTGCACCAGATTGCTCCAAGCTCCATCCAGCCTTGAACACTTCCAGGGGTGGGGCATCCACAGCTTCTCTGTTCCAGTGCAGGAACTTCTCGCAGTGTTTGCTAACTGTATCCAGCTTTGGGGTAAAAAAATGGTATTTGGGCTAATCCAGAGCCCTTTGATGGGCTGGTCCCTGTGCTCCTGCTTCCCTTGGCTGGCCTGTGGTACTGGCTTCATTGCATCTCTTCCCATCACAGCCACCAGCAATATCTGGGAAAATTTTCAGCCAGGATCATTTTATGTGTTTTTCTGTGGGGATGTAAACCTTCTTGCTCCCATCAGAAGCAGCAATACCAGTAAATAGCTGCTCCCATATGGATAACACCAGCGCTTCCCTCTTCCTGTGGCTTTTTCGAGCAGTTCCCGTGGCTTCCCTGAGTACCCACTTTGGGTAATTTTGGTACTTTTCTTGCTTGGTTTTGCCTGCCCAAGCAAAGCAGGGAGTGGGGGAAGAAGCTGAGATGTGATTTCCTCTCTCTATTCATTTTGTGGTTTGAAAGGCAATTTCCAGATCTGCCCGGCGTCTTTTATGCCTGTTATTTCTTGGTGTGGTTTGTCAGGAAAAGAAAATATCCCTGGGGGATTTAGGGTGAAGGTGGGTGTCTGTGGGGAGGGGAGAAGGACAAAGGAAATACAGAACCTGCCTGCCTTGCAACTGGGGCTGGAATCATCATCCTCCAACACGGGGATGCTGGAACAAACCCAGAGGGATCGATCCAGCTCACTGTTGAAAAGATGCACTCATTCTGAGCAAAATAAGGGAAAAAAGTATCCTGGCTGGGATGCCCCATTCCTGCTTGCTGCCTGAACTCTCCAAAGCCACAACTGCCTGCTCTGAAACACTCAAAACCTCCCTGTTTTGGTTTTTTGTTTTTTTTTTTTTGCTTTTATTTTTGCCCTCACAGTGTTTGAGTGAAAGAAACGCTTAAGAGGACTTGAAGAAACAGCACCGGCCTGAAACAGCTGGTTTTGTTTTTTCCGCCCCCCCTGCCCCCCGCTCTTGTGTGTAAAAGAAACCAGGCTGCCTAATGGTGCAGAAAATTCACAGTAGAGCAACAAGTTTTCCGTGGAGCAGGGAAGGAAGATGGGGAGGAGGGGAAAATGCGTGCCTGGGTACGGCCGTCTAGAAATAGCACATTTTCCGCAGGCTTTTACCCCTGCTTGAAGCATTTGCAGCTGCTGGGGGCATCACATTCCCTGGGATTGCAGTAAGGGGTTGATCCTGGGCTGCTTGCAAGGCAGGAGGAGCAGCTGCAAAAGGATTTGTAGGGCTGGCTTCAAGCCATCCCCAGTATTCCCAGCGCTGGGCATCGCCTTGGAGCAGGTACTGTCCCCCTTTGGGTGCTGCCGGGGTTGTTCCCATGCAGCACAAAGGAGATTTTACTGGGGACCGTCTCGTTAGGAGAGGGCAGAGTTTTTGTCTTTTCCAGGCTACCCCTTTGCTGTCTCTCGCTTCATTGGGAAGCCGGGATCCGGCCCTGGCTGGCGCAGACAGTCGGCTCATTGTCCCGGCCCGGTCGAGTGTGGCGGGATGCTCCTGGCCGCTGCCAGGCCTGGCCCTTTAGATTCCATCCCTGTTCAGGGATGAGCTCCCTGGGGACAAAGCGGGGGCTGCTTTTGGGGTCCCCTCCTGCCCTGGGTGCTCCACTGGGATGGGGATAACCTGCTCCTTTAAAGGCAGCTTCCAGCCTGGCACACACAGACCTGCTCCAGGCACGCTCCTACACCCTAAAGTACCAAACATCCAGCAACTTGTGCTCTCCATTCAAGAGTTTTCCATGCAGGAGGGGATCCTGGAGTGGTTTATGGGTGCTGGGAAAGCAGGGGATGAGGCTCAGGCTGCGCTGCCGAGTCTCTCCACAGTGCCATGTGCTGACTCGGCAGATTTTAGGGACGGGATCCAGCATTTCGCCCGCTTTTCCCCCCCTCCCTCCTCAGCCCTAGTTTCACCTCCCTGATGGAGTGAGCTGCATGGCAGGCAGGAAGAAAGCCTTTTGTGGGAGCGGGAGGGAAAGGGCTGGCTTAGTGTTCCTTCCCTGGCCGGCTGTCAGCAGGGGCTTGCCCTGTGCCTGCCTGGGATTTTCCCATCCTAAATCAGGAGTGGCTGAAAAGTAAATTCCTCCTCCATTTTTTTTTTTTCCTTCCCTCCTTTTCTTTTTTTTTTCCTTTCCTCCCTGCTGCTGCTGCTGCTGCTGCTGCCCCCACCCCATTCCGGCACAGCTGCCCACGGATGATGGGTACGACGGCCAGCGCGGCACAGCAGGCGGTCTCGGCATCCCCCCTGGAGAGCCGGGCACCGGGAGACGGCAGCATGGAGGACCAGCACTCCCTCAGCATCCACTCCTTCCAGACCCTGGGGCTCCACAACAGCAAGGCCAAGTCCATCATCACCAACAAAGTGGCGCCCGTGGTCATCACGTGAGTCCTTGGCAGCCTCCAAAACGCTGTTTTTCTCCACCCTCTTCTCTAAATACTGGGTTTTTTTGTCAATCTTGACCTATGCCATTGGTTTTTTTCCTTTACCCACCTGCGTGTGGCTCTTGCAGGTACAACTGCAGGGAGGAGTTCCAGATCCACGATGATCTGCTGAAGGCCAACTACACGGTGGGACGCATTTCTGAGACCACGCTGGAGCATTACCTGGTGCAGGTGAGCATTGCTGTCACCAATTCCATCACCCAACCCATTTCAGGCTGGGCTTTGGGGACCTCAGGGCTATTTTTGGGGAGGGCTCATTTTGAAGATCACCTGGAAAAACCCGCTTTTATTCTCAGCTTTTTTGAAGTCCCAGCTTGCTAGAATCCACTGATTTCCCACCTTCTCTCTTCTGATATTTTGCAGGGGAAATACTTCATGGTCAGGGATGTGTATGGAAAATTAGATGTTTTGAACACTACCGGCAGCTGCGGCGCTCCCAACTTCCGGCAGGCCAAAGGAGGTTATGCCGTGTTCGGGATGGGGCAGCCCAGCCTCAACGGCTTCAAGCTCGTGCTGCAGAAGCTGCAGAGAGAAGGCCACAAGGTTGGTGGCAGGGCAGGAACTGGGGTGGGAAAAAGGCAGGAGAGCTTTTAGGCAGCCTCTCCTCTGCTCTTTGCAGGAATGTGTCTTCTTCTGCGTCCGTGAGGAGCCCGTGGTCTTCCTACGGCTGGAGGGGGACTTTGTGTCCTACACCCCCCGGGGCAAGGAGAACCTCCACGAGAACCTGCAGCGCCTGCAGCGGGGCGTGCGGGCGGAGAGCCTGGAGCTGGCCATCCGCAAGGAGGTGAGCTGGGGTGGGAGGGGCTGCACATTCCTGCCATCTCAGAGGTGAGCGGGGGGATCGTGACGGGGCTTTCCCCGTCTGCTGTAGATCCACGACTTCGCGCAGCTGAGTGAGAGCACCTACTACGTGTACAACGACATTGAGCGGCTGCGGGATGAGCCCCACGCCGTGCGGGTGCAGTGCGACGAGGACATCCAGGTCACCGACGAGGTCTACCGCAGACCCATCTTCCTCCAGCCCTCCTACAGGTCCTTCCCTCCTCTTCCTCCTCACGCATGGCTGGGGCTCTTGGCACCCCTTAAGCCACATATCCTCCATGGTGGTGGGGATGAAGCCCCTGAGTGCTCCTGTCCTAACGAGGGCTGTCCCCACCCTGGCAGGTACCACCGGCTGCCCCTGCCCGCCGAGGGAGCCCCTTTGGAGGAGCAGTTTGACGCTTTCATCCGCTTCCTCAGGGTGAGCCAAGGAAAAGCACCAGGCCCATGGGGCCTCCTTGGGGTGGGATTTGCTCCTGTGCTGTGTTGGGGACTGCGACTGCCTGCGAGCATCTTCTGGTTTTCCTTAACACTGCCTGGTGGAGGATGCTTGTGCCTGCAGTGCCCATTCCCCTTGCTGTAGGATCGTGCTGGAGGAGTCCATGTTGTCCAGCAGTTCATCCCTACCCCTGACTAGAGGTGACCATCCCTGGCCGCCTCCGGGCGGCTCTTCCTTAAGTGGCTTTGGCAGGAATGATCTACCTTTGGTGCAAAGGTTTTCTGTGTCAGAGCTGCTTGTATTTTTCTTTTTGCTTTCTGGAAGATGAAATCTCAGTGGGTTGGGGATGAGTGGTGGGAACATCTCTGGTGGGGTGGACAGGCTGGCGGATGGAGAGGGCACTGGAGAAGGAATGGGAATGCAGTGGGTGAGGCACCTGTTGTCCTGTCCTGCTCCATCCGCTCCATCCCCTGAGCAAAAGGGAGACACCACTCACCCCTCCACGCCTGCGCATGGCTGTCACCTCCATCCCAGCCACTGATGGGGCAGACCTGGCTGTCCTGGGAGCTGCTGGTGTCTCCCTCCATCCGTCCACCCATCCATCCATCCATCCATCCATCCATCCATCCATCCATCCATCCATCCATCCATCCATCCATCCATCCATCCATCCATCCATCCATCCATCCATCCATCCATCCATCCATCCTTTCATCCCTGTGTCCCTCCCTCCTAGGAGAGCCCCAGCCTGCTGCTGCGGGACCCCGGCAGACCCCCGCCTGCACTGCTCTTTGGCTGCCAGACCGGCGTGGGCAGGACCAACCTGGCCATGGCCATGGGCACCCTGGTCCTCCACCACCACCGAGGAGCTGCCCAGAAACCCGAGTAAGCTGAGCAGCCCCTGGCGTGGGACTGGGGGATGCCCATTCCCCCTGGGACCGGTTTGATTTCCTCCTTCTCCCACTGCAGCTTCCCCCACCTGCCTAAAACATCTCCCAGGGACAGGCTCCGGGTCATCCAGACCTTCATGGAGATGGTCCCCAAAGGCCAGCAGATAGTGGAGGAGGTAAGGGGGTGCTGCTATTGGGGTGGCTGGGAGGGAGGGATGGCATTTCCCCCGATCCCAGGCTTACGGAGTGATTTTCCACTTGCCCTCCCGAGGTGGATGGTGCTATCGCCTCCTGCTCGGAGATGCACGACATGAAGGAAGCCATCTATGAGTACAAGAAGAAGCTGGAAGGGATCGGGGAGGACTATCAGATCCAGGTAATTAGAGGATTGCTCGGATGCAGGCCGTCAGCACCAGGAAATTTATCAAGCTGTTTTTGCGCCGGGATGAGAAGAATGTAAATTGTGGAAACCCAAAGCTTCCTGTGAGCTGGAGATTTCCCAACGATGTGAAACCTGAAAGGTTGTGGAGTGTCTCTTTCTTTTCTTTTTTTTTTTTTTTTTTTGCCTCCGAGTTGTTTGAAAAGCCACAGAATGGAGCAGGCTGGGATTGGGGGGAGAACAGACTGGTTTGGGCTCCACTGCTGCTTCTGGTAGATGACCTGAGGGGCAAATAATATCCTGTGCCCTGGTTTCATCAGCTCTAAAATTGGAAAATCAATATCAGCCTGGATGGTGAAAGTCCTCAGGAGCTGGGAGGGATCGTTGCAAATACAGTCACCCAAGGTCAGGCTTTTCTAGTTGTAGATTTACGGTTTTTTTCCTGTTGTTTTGAAGAGCTGTCAGGGTGGCTTTCCATGCTGGAAAGCTGTGGGCTCCCCTGCCTCAGTTCCCAGGGGGCTCCTCCCACCTGATGGAAGGAGGGTGGAAGTGCTGCCCCAATCCCAGTTTATTTGGAGATCGATTTTTTCCATTTAAATGTTGACTGTGGAGTGGAAATGCTGGGGCTGGTTGTAAAGGGCAATCTCAAACCAGTGCTCTGTGGCCACAAAACCCGTGAAAATGATTAAGCGATGGGAAACGAAGGCATTTACTGTCATTTTTTTTTGGTGTTTAGTGGCAAATCCCAAATTTTATAGTGCCCTGTTTCCTTCCAGGGCAGATTTAGGTATGTTTGGTGCTGCTCACCTGCTGGCAGGTACTCTTTAGTACCTGCAGGGGTACTACTTTAGTACAGCAGGGGAAGCTTGGGCATGGCACAGGGGATTTTCCCATTGCCTTGAAGCCTTTCCCTGACTTTTCCCTGCTGGGGAAAGCTGCTCCATGTCATCCTGGACTCTGGGAAAACAAATGGCTGGGGGACTGCCGTAAATAAGTCTCAAGGAGTGTTTATTTGAAGTCTTTGTGGAGCAAGAGCAGGTTTAAACAGTGGCGAGGGGCCAGGAAAATGCGCTGGGGGCACATGGAGGATGAGGAGGGGAGAGGGGATGATGCTCGGCCATCGGAACAATCAGCCTGGACTTCTTTGTGTTGTAGTGGTGCTGGGTGAGCTGGTTGATTTCTGGGGGCAGGAAGGGCTTTTCTGAGCGCAGAGATGTGGTGTCACACCGGACCGTGGGTTCCTGCCTGGATTTGGGGTGCAGAAATAGAGATTTAAGCCCTCAAGAGGAGGTGCAGGTGAATCCCGGTGTGGGATGCTGAGAAGCCAGACTCCCGCAATACCTGGCTGCAACACGAGTGGATCTTCCCCCTTTCCACCCATAGCCTATTTAAGGGGAATGTTAAGAGATTTGCCTTGGGTGAGAGCACTGGGATGGATTTTACTGCTGGAATCCAAGCGCTTGGGAAGCAGCATGGCTCTGCCCTCGGTGCTGCCGGCAAACCTGGCACGGCTCCATCCGTGCAGGCTTTGTTTTGAGTTTCCAGAGCAAATCCCACTGCCTTTCCTCTTGATAAATGACTCCAGGCCGGATTTCTCTTGTGGAGAACAAGTAAATATTCATGAGTCAGCCACGTAATGTCAGGGATGAGCAAACCCCGCTCGCTGAGCTGACCCCGGACACAGCCCCATCGTATAGGATTTTCCATCCTACCCTGGGAGGTCCCAGTGAGCAGCATCCTGGAGAGGGGATGGCTGAGGTGGGGAACACGCCTGGATTGGGGTGGTGATGATGAAGAAGAGGAGGAGGAGAGCTTGCTGGAAACACAGGCATCAGGATGCTTCTGGGCATGGGAAGGGGAGACCCCTGGAAATGGAGGATATTGCAGGGTGTGTGGTGGGCACAGGGCCCACTCTCCCAGGGATGCCACTGCCTGAGCGTTTCATCCAAAGGCCATGGAGGTGCCTGGAATGGGGGCAGGACCTTGTGTTTTCCAGACCCATCCCCTTGGGTTTGAATCTCCCATCTGGACAGTGTATCCATGTGACAGCATGGACTGGTTGGAACCTCTCCCAGTGTGTCCTTGTGCTCAAGGGAAGCTTTTGTTTTGAGCTGAAATGTGAACTTATGCCTTTGAGCATCATTTAATATGGGAAACTTGAAATGTTTTGTTAAAACAACAAAACAATTCATCCAGAGTGTCTGTGTAAGGCTTTTTCCCAGCCTTCTGGTCTGCTGGGGGCTGCAGGACCGGTCTGCACTGGGCATCACAGATTCCTTCTCCTTTGCTTCCAGGGGAGCAGCACCAAAGAGTATTTCCTCCAGAGGACTCTGCAGAGCCTTGAACGCTATTTCTACTTGATTGCTTTCAACTACTACCTTCACGAGCAGGTAAAAACCCCCAGAATCACCCAAAAAACCTTTCCCTGCCCTCTTTTTTTTTGGCTCCATTGTGCAGTGGGAGGGCAGGGGTTCCCCACTTTGAGTTTTCCAAGCAGGTTTTCTCGGTGAGGTCGCGGGCAGGGGGATCCGAGCCCAGGCTGATGGTGCATCCCTCCCGGCCCCCCGCCGGCAGTACCCCCTGGGCTTTGCCCTCAGCTTCAGCAGGTGGATGTGCCGGCACCCAGAGCTGTACCGGCTGCAGGCGGACATGAACTGCTCGGAGCTCACCGTCACCGCCGAGCTCGTCACCAAGGGCACACGAGTGCTGGTGAGTGCCGAGTGCCGAGGTGGGAGTGACGCCTTCGCCCTCACAGAGCTGTGGTGGGGTGGGAAAAGCTTTCCCTGTTGTAGGGCAGGCGTCTCGGGGTCTTGGGTCCGTGTCCTGCTGGCGTCCTCAGCAAGGATGGAACCAGAGGCTCTTTAGGGTCCCTTCCAACCCCGGCCATGGGAGGGTGGGTGTGTGGCCGGAGAACCCCTGTGCACGTGGATGTGTCTGGAGCATCCCATGCCCTGAGCCTGGGCAGCAGCTCCGTGGTTTCTGGGTGTTGGTGCCTTGTGCTGCAAGAGGAGCATCTCCCACCTCTGAAACGCGGCGGGGCTTTGAGCCCTGGGAGCTGCTGTTGGAAACGTCTGGGGGCTTGTCCTGAGCAGGGTCTGTGGGCTGTGGTGTGCTGGGAGCCCCCTGCAAACCCAGGGGTGGGAAGGGGCATCCCTTGCCTGGGCGTTGCTCTGTTCCAGGTGGCGGATGAGCGCTTCTGCCCGGACGTGCTGAGCACTGCCAAGGAGATGAGCGTGGCCAACTTCCGAAGGGTGCCCAAAATGCCCGTCTATGGGACGGCACAGCCCAGCTCCAAGGTGAGGCCCACGATCCCGCGCCAGGCAGGGACCCCACGTGGGGCTCCCAGCCCTCCCATGACCCTTGCCCACCCTCTCCTCAGACCCTGGGCAGCGTCCTGCGGTACCTGACGGATGCCAAGAGGAAGCATTCCCGCATTGTCTGGATTAACCTGCGGGAGGAAGCGGTGCTGGAAGGGAATGAGCAGATCTACACGCTGCGGGAACCCGGGCACCTGGAGGAGCTGATCCCTGTGCCTGCCGCCTCGCCCCAGCAGCTGGAGGTGAGCTCTGGGATATGCTGGATGTAGTCAGGATTCCCAGGAAGACTCAGGGGTGATTTCCACAGGCTTTGAGAGTTCCCCACCCTCTGGAGCGGCTGGGTTTGTTTTCCTTTGGGAATGAGGCAGCAAAGCGGAGATCCACCCCAGAAGAATTTGTGGTGTGATCTGAGAGTAAGGGTAAAAGGCATCTGGGGAAAGGGGAGCGGATGTTCCCGGCTGGATTTCCAGGGGAGACAGGCTGTGGAGGAGCTTGGCTGCCAGCAGCAGCGTGGCTGTGTGGAGGAGCTGCCCAGTGTGGTGGGAGATGGTGCTCCAGGGGCTCCCATCAAGCACAGAGGGACTGTAGGCAGAAGTGGTCGCTAGGACCTGGTGTGGGGTTTGGGGTGTTCGTCTGCATCTAAAAAAATTTATCAAAATCCTGCAAAGATTAGGAAGGGGCAGGTGTTACGGTGAGGGTTTCTCCATCCTCTGCAGAAACTGGAGGTTGCCCTGAAGGGGGACCTGCTGAAGTGCCAGAAGTGGCTGGAGGTGTACCTGGAGGTGGAGAAGCAGATGAAGATGTTCAAGAGCTGCCTGACCACGCAGGAGATATTCAGCCAGCAGAAGAATTCCTGCCAGGGACTCACCTACCGCCGCATCCCCATCCCTGACTTCTGTGCTCCCAAGGAGCAGGTACCCCGGGGATGGGGTGCTGCCTCCATCCCAAGCCGGCCCTGGTGCAGGGTGGGGAATGTCACTGGGGTGCTTGCCAGGGCAGGGGGGGCTCCCCAGGAGATGCTGCATGGAGAGGCTTCAGGTGTGCCATCAGGTGGGCAAGGATGGATCCCGCAGCAAGGAAACAGAGATTTCGGCCTGGAGGCTGTAGGGCAAAAGGGACCCCGAGGTGAAGAAGTCCTGAATCCCTAAAAACCCACTGGCTTCATCCCGACAGGACTTTGACCGGCTGCTGGAGGCCATGAAGAGTGCCCTGGCCGAGGACTCCCGCACAGCCTTCGTGTTCAACTGCTCCAGTGGCCGCGGCAGGACCACCACGGCCATGGTCATCGCTGTCCTCACCCTCTGGCACTTCAATGTGAGTATGGAGGGATACAGCAATCCCTGGGGAGGCTCCTGGGGAGGCTCTGGAGAGCCCACGGCAGCCAAGTCACAGCCAGAGGGTTGAAAGGAGCGTGGGCAGGGCCAGGGTGGGCTGTGGGGGTGGACATCTGTGTGTTGGCATCTTGCTGTGACTAACTCCCAGTGAGCTCCAGAAATGTGGGTGAATCCCTGGGGAGCCTTTACCCCCTTCCTGAGAGATCCCACCCCAGGATGAAGGGTTAAGGGCAGGGGAAATCATGGAATTGTGGAATGGTTTGGGTTGAAAGGGACTTTCAAGATCATCTTGTTCCACCCCCTGCCATGGGCAGGGACACTTTCCACTATCCCAGGTTGCTCCAAGCCCTTCCAATGTGGCCTTGGACCCTTCCAGGGATCCAGGGGCAGCCACAGCTTCTCTGGGCACCCTGAGCCAGTGCCTGGAACAGTCCTGTGTTTATCCAGACACGTTGCTCCCTCCTTGGGCAGGGGTAAAATTTTGGCGTTCCCCGCTCAGCCGCGGGGAGATGGGGAATGCCGGAGGTCCTGTTGTGCTGGGCACAGGCTCCACAGTTTTGTGCAACCCATAATGACCCAGTCCCCTCTGGCCACCCCAGGGCATCCCTGAGATGAGCGAGGAGGAAATCGTGAGTGTGCCTGACGCCAAGTACACCAAAGGGGAGTTTGAGGTGAGTCATGGGGCTGGCTCTGTTTCAGGGGTCTCCCTTAAGCCACAGCTGCTTGTTTGGAGGGGCTGGATCCTCTCCCAGGCGGTGGGACAAGGCCAGGAGGCTCCTGGTGAAGCCCTGCTGCTTCTGCCCACGCTGCAGGTGGTGATGAGGGTGGTGCAGCTGCTGCCTGACGGTCACCGCATGAAGAAGGAGGTGGACATGGCCCTGGACACGGTCAGCGAGACCATGACCCCCATGCACTACCACCTCCGGGAGATCATCATCTGCACCTTCCGGCAGGTGAGCCGCCCTCTTCCCGTCGGCACCGCGCGATTCCGGAGGGTGCAGCTGGCCTCTGGGAGCAGCCCTCCTGAAGCCGGCTGGTTTCTCGGGCTGAAGCTCTCTGCTGTGTCACCAGAGAGGTGCCAAGGCTCTTGTGGTCATGGTCACCCATGCCTTGGATCCTGTGCTGTCCCGCATCCTGCCTGTCCCTTTCCGTCCTGCATCCCTCCCATCACGCTCAATCCTGCCTGGCTGGCACCAACCTGCATCCCGTATCCATCCCCTCCAGCATTCCCTGCATTCAGCATCCCATCCATCCCGGGAGGCTCAGCCGGCAGAGGGCAGGACTGGTCTGTCCCGCTCTGCTTCCAGCCCCAAAGGCTCCCGGAGCCATCCTTGGAAAGGAACCCATCCATGGCCAGCAGAGCCTGTGGTCCACAGCCCTGTTTTACTTGGGAGCCTCTGTGGAGCTGATGAAGAAGGAAAAAAGGATTATTTTCATCAGATTTGGGATTTTTAAAAACCTGTGCAGCTACTTCATGGGGCCTTGCAAGGGCTGAGCCTGGGGCCTCGTGCTATTCCTAGGATGGTTTGTACCACATCCCGCCGGCAATTCCTCCCTTCAGCTCTTGCTCCAGCTGCCATCGATCCGTGTGTTCAATTAATGTCCGTGAATGATCGATGGAGGGAAGAAAAAACAAAATATTCAATGACCCAGGAACATCTGCAACTCCCTGGATTTGCCTCCTGGTTTCTGGGATCTTCTGCTTTTTTGGGGGGGGGGCAGGAGAGAAGACCTCTGGAGACCTGACTGTTTGCAGATGTAGCGATTATTAATTATTCATTAATTCATTGTCATGTTTATTTTTATTCAGTTATTTTTATTCAGGATAAGTACTTTAATTTAATTTTGGCTTTCCCTCCTTTGTTTTGGGGATGTGGCCATGTGGGGAGTTTCACCTGCTTGGCTGTTAGGACCAGCACAGGGGTGTTCCTGGGCCGTATCCCACTTCCAGGCTGGCATCCCAGTGGGAAGGTGAGAAAAGCAGGGATTCATCCACTCCCTCTGCCCAAGGAGGAGCCTCTTGTCACTGGAACTTGCATTTCTTGGCTGCTCCATCCGTCCCATTGGATTTGTCTTGGCCACCTGGAAACGCTTGAATTTTAATTTATTTTTGTTTTGTCCCCAGTGATGGGCAGCTTGAAGAAGAGAATTATGGGAATTTTTGGGGTTCTGGGATCCTGCTGTGCTCTTCAGGGTTAGGGCAAACAGAAGGGAAGGAAAAGGTGCTTTGAGGCTTGGTTTGGTTTGTTCCGACCTCTTCGCACCCCTAACTGGGAGGAAAAAATAGGAAAATGTAGGAAAATATAAATAATGGGATAAAAGGGAAATGATAGGATAATAAGGTGGTAAATAATAGGATAATAGAAGAAGAATAAATAGGATAATAGACTAAAATGGTAAGTAATAGGGTAATAGAAGAAAATTAAATAGGATAATAGACTAAAATGATAAGTAATAGGGTAATAGAAGAAAAATAAATAGGATAATAGCATAAAATGATAAACAATAGGATAATAGGATGAAAAATAAAAAGGGTGATATAACAACATGGTGAATAATAGGATAATATAATGAAAAATAAATAGGGTAATACTGTACCAGGATAAATAACAGGATAATAGGATCTGCTCTCTACAAATACTGGCACACACAGGTGGAGGAGACCTTTTCCCCAAGGCAGAACTGGAGCGAGGAATTGTGGCTTTTTGGGATGGCCTGTGGGATTGACTGTGGGATCAGGGCTCTGGTTTATTAGCATTTGTTAGTTCCTAGAGAGGGCAGCAGGCAGGGCTTGTCTGTTCTTAAAATAACAGCAATCACAATGCTGATTATTATATAATCACACACAATGTATAATCAAACAATAAATATAAATAAGGAATACATGAACATTATATTATAAACAAAACATAATGAAAGGTATATTTATAGTTTATGTATATAAAATAGTAATGGGAGATGTGATGGCCACCAGCCTCAGCGCTTCTCTTCCTCTGGCAATGGAGGCTGAATCCAGGTGGGAATGCCTTCCAGGGAGATGTTTTTCCCTGGGGAAGTGCTTTGCAGTCCAGGAACTCACGGTTTGAGGTACAGTGTGCACCTGGGTGTCTATTCCTGGCTCCTGGGCACATCCCCGCCACGTTTAGCCATCCCTCACCTATTTTTGAGCTCTGGGAATGTTGGAAACCACATGGAAATGAGAGCCTGGAGTGCCAAGCCCCAGCAGGAGTGAGCTGGATGGATGTGCTTATTTTTGTCCCCAAAGTGTTCCTCCCTCATCCTTTGCCCTTCCCATGGCTTTTCTGTCTTTTCCTGGTCCCTCACACCAGAGATCCCGGTGCATCCTTCACCACCCAGCTCCGGGATGCAGAGCAGGACTGGGGGTGAGGGTGGGATATAGGAGCTCCCCTGGGATGCTCTCCCAGCATGGGTGTCACGGGCACCACAGCCAGGCTGTTGTTCCTTCCAGGGAAAGTCGGGCAAGGATGAGCGGGAGAAGCGGCTGCTGCAGCTGAGGAGCCTGCAGTACCTGGAGCGCTACATCTTCCTCATCCTCTTCAATGCCTACCTGCACCTGGAGAAGAAGGACTCCTGGCAGAGGCCCTTCAGCCTCTGGATGCGCGAGGTGAGGCTTTCCCTGGCTGCCACCTCACTCAGCCTCCATGTTTTCATGGAAATGTGGGAATTTACTGGGAAGCAGACACCCGTCCTTAACTTATAGATGGTTTCTGGAGGGTTGTTGGGACGTTGTCTGTGGTCCCTTTGCTCCCTGAGTTCCCTCATGGAAAGCCACTGGAGATGGATCGCATCCCACCACATGGATGGGGAGCTCTCCCATCCCAAACTTGCTCTTTTCCCCTCCTATGAGTTTCCCAGGGGTTTCGTTGTGATTGCAGCATCTGGGGCTCGGGGGCCACCAGCCAGCCCTGCCTGGCCAGGACTGGTGGTACAGGGGATGGAAGGGCTGGCAGGATGGGGATGGTGGCGCTGGATATCTGAGGGAATTGGGAACCAGCTGGAAAAATGGAATGGGGGGCAAGTGAGAGACCCTGTTATCCTTATGGAATGGGGGAAGGGTGGGTAGGAGACCCTAAATTATCCGTCTTTTCTTCTCAAGGGGATGTAGGCACTGGATTTATTTGGGATACATTGCTATGAATGGAAATATTGAGGGGGCTGTGAATTTCCCTGGAAAAGGGACTTTAGAGGAGGTACAAGCAATGTGGGGAGCATTGGGGAGGGTGTGTGTGTGTGCTGCTGCCTGAGGGGTTATTCTGCAAGAGAGAAGAGTCAGAGAGGAGAAGAATATGTCATTAATATATTTTAATTTCTTGCATTTATTTAAATTTTAGTATTTTACGGCTATTTTATTTTAAATCTTAATTTTTATCATTTTGTCGTATCATTTCTATTGACGTGTTCTGTAATTTAACTTGTTCTTATTTATTTTATCATTTCCATCCTTTATTTCTATTATCACGCAGCGCTCAGGTTTTCTCCCCGCTCCCGGGTTTGCCCGGCGCTGCTGTGGGAAAAACCCTTATCCCTTGCCTTGCCTCCGCCGGCGCCGCTAATTCCTATTGGCATCTTTGATCCGTCGGGCGGGAGATGAAAGGGCGGAGCTGGAAGCCGGAGGGGGGATGCCGGTGCCCGCCCCGCCCTGGCATCCCGGTTATGCCGGTGTTTGCTTTGCCCGGCGGCCGCCGCTGGGGCCGGACCGGCTTTTGTGGAGATTTGGGATGTTTGGTGTTGGCTGGATGCGGGATGTGTGCGGTTAAATGCAGTGTTTTTTGGTGCTGCACCTTTTAATGCTGCATCCTTTAGTGCAGGTTCTTTTGGGGCTGCATCTATTTTGGGGCTGCACCTTTTTTGGGGCTGCACCTTTTTTGGGGCTGCACCCTTTTTTCAGCACCTTTTTGAGGCTGCACCCTCTCGTGCAGGTTCTTTGAATGCTGCACCTTTTAGAGCAGCACCTTTTGGGGCTGCACTTTCAGTGCATGGGTTTACATCTGCTCTCTGTCCCCCAAACCCCGCCGTTTGCTGGAATTGATCTTTGCTGCACTGATCTTTTAATGCAGCGTCATTTTTTGGTGCTGCACCTTTCCTTTGAGCGCAGCCCCTTCTGCTGCTGTCCCTTTTAGTGCCACATCTCCAAATCGTGGGGTTTCCATCCCCTCCCACTCCCCCCTGCCTGCCGGAGGGGAGGGAAATACACCCAACCTGCGGATACAAGGAGCCTTTGACCCCCAGGGCGCCCCTTCCCGCTGCATAATCCCTGCGTTTTTAGCAAAAACAAGGCGCCATTGTAGCTCTTTGGCAGGAGGGTGCCAAAGCCAACAAACCCTGTGATGGCTGACCCCAGCAGCAAGGAAGAGGCTTAGAAAATGGATAAACTCGGGCTGGAGAGCGGCTGCAGGGAGCGGGTACCGGGATGGGGGCGATGCCGGGGATCTTCCCCCTGCATCTTCACCCGGGAGGTGGCAAAACTATCCCCGGGGGTGGGAATTAAATCTTCCTTCTCCCTCTGCAGGTGGCGGCAGTGGCTGGGGTCTACGAGGTGCTGAACCAGCTGGGATTCCCGGAGCTGGAGAGCCTGGAGGGCAAAGCCCTGTGCACGCTGCGGGGCCGCTGGCAGGCGCAGGGGGCCACATCCCGCCCCTTCCGTGGGGACTTTGTGTAGGGCCGGGGCGTGGAGGGGGGACAACACCCTGCTGCTTTCTCTGGGGAGGGGAAGGGCGAAGAAAAGACTGTTCTCCCAAAATCCGAGGGTGTGGGGAGGGAGGGGCAAGCCTCAGAGCTGCCTTAGGATGGGAGGATTTCTGGGGTTCTTTTGGATGCAATAAAAATATTGTAAATTAAAAATCGAGGCCTTCCTCGCCTTCTCCCTGAACCAGTGTGACGTTTACACAAAATTATATATTTATACACAGAGGTGTGTTTGTGTGCACAGACACACAAATATACATGTCTACCTACACATAAATATATCTATATGGTTATATATTTATGGCTCCTATATATATATGGTTATATATTTATGGGTCCATATATGTTTGAAGCCATAAACACTTGCAGCCGGAATTAGGACTCGCAGGAATCCCAGTCACTTCAAACCCGGGTATTTTTAAGGTTTGGGCATCTTTGTTGGTTCTTCCCAACTCTTTTTAGACATGGATGCAGCTGAGGGAAAGGCAGCTGTGGTACCCAGTTTTGGAGTCCCACTCAACCCCCCAGACCAAGTCTGGTGCTGAGGGGGCTGAGCTGCTCAGCAAAGGCTTAACAGCAAAATTAATGCCAGGGGATTTTTTTGTTTTGTTTTTTAAGGAAAGGAGAAAGGAAAGAGAGAAAAACGAAGTTAATCCAAAGGAGATGTAAATGAGGGGTTGCAGTGCCCCCCTGGCCTCACAGTGGGGTGAGAGGAGCTTGGGGGGGGCCAGGGGGAAGGCGCTGGGCTCCTGCCTGGATGGAGGGAGGAGAGAATAAGATGGGAAGCACAAAAGCAGGAGCACACGCTCCGTCTGTCCCAGCAGCTGCTTTCATCCACTGCCAGTGGCAGGAGGTGGCAGAAATTCAAAGGTGGAGGCTGGAAAGAAAAACAACGTTTTAAAATAGCAAAGTGCTGCTTTTTCTTCAGCCTTGGCCGTGACAGACCTGATTCCCAAGGGGTCCCTCAATTTTTTCTTTTGGCTTAGCCGCACTTTTGGGGTTTGCTTTTTTTCTTTTTCTTTTTTCATGCAGAAATACCTGCCTGGATATTTTGCCCCTCGCTGAGTGTTGCAGTGTTTGGATAACTTGCTGCTGAGGCAGTCAGACAGTTGACTGAACGATTTCAAGAGGCTGTTGATGCTATTTTTTCCTCTTCTTTCCCCTCTTATTTTAGTTTTTGACGGAGCACATCCTCTCTATCCTCACATCTCCGTTTATTCTGCCTTACTAAAGCAATTACCTGCAGCGTTTTTTTGCTGCAAATCCTTCTCATGCTCCAGCACCAACCCTTGGAAGTCCTGCCTATTAGCCCTGTCTTAATTAGGCAGAGTTTTTAATTGCTTAGGAAATCCCAGCCTCTTTAATCTCGGTAATGAAGGCTGGAGCTTTGCATCACCTGGTCCGAGGGGCTCAAAGGCTCCTTTCCGCTTTCCCACCATCCTAACAAGCGATTTCCAAAGCAGGGCTAAAGCAATTGCCTGGGGAAAAAAGAAAAAAAAAAATCCTGGGAGATGGGAATATGTTTGAATGTGAAAAATCAACCGTGCTGTGTTTATTCCTTCTTCTCCCCGGGCTGGGGAGGCAGAAACCCAGATCCCTCTCTTAGATGAGAAGTTAAAACCTGGCTCTGAATGTTCTGGATTTTCTGCTCTGAGGGAAGAAGATTGGCAGCTCTGAAAGGATTCAGCCAGAGACAAAGCAAACAAGGGCTTATGGATTATATATTATATGTCTAAAATATAGAATCATTATGGAGTGTATATTATATATTTCAAATGCTATATATCATATCTGTAAGCATACATTTTATTCTACATACTGTGTATACATAATATATAGATTTTATATATTATACAGAGTGATATAATGATACAAAACACACATTCTAGGGTTATTCTATACAATGTCAATTATATAAATATTAAATATATTAAAGATCGTAAATTCTATCTAATAACAACCAGGAGCAACGTGGTCTAGAGGAAGGTGTCGCATGGCAGGGGGCTGGAAATAGATGAGGATTAAGATCCCTTCCAACCCAAACCATTCCGAGACTCTGTGATGTTAAAGTAAGTGTTTTATACTGTATGAAATATAAATATAAATTGGAGAAGCAGCTATTGACAGAATAGGGTTAATGAGCTGACCTCCACCCTCACTGGGGTATATTCCCTGGAGGAGCAGCAGTTCTTCCCGGGGATGCACCAGCAAGAGGGTGTGTGGACTAAAACACCTACAAAAGAAACTCAAAGTGTATTTTCACATCAAAAAAACCAGAGCTCGTTGATCAATTCTATTGATTTTCATGAGAACTGTTTTTTTGCAGGTTTCTGACCCTCAGGCGGCTCCTAATTCTCCACTTTCCTCACCTCGTTCAGGGCTTGCAGTGTGGGACTACAGCCGAGGGGACCTGAGGTTATTTTGGGGCAGAGAACTAAACGTTTAAATCCCAGCCAGCAGTCCTAGGGGATTGATTTCAGGGCAGGGAACGTGGGTCCGTGGCTGTGTTTCTGCTCTCTTGGTGCTGATCCCGGGTCTGCATCTCATTTCCGTGGGGGCGCAGGGCATCCCTACAGCTCTGGGTGCCATCACCCATTTTTGGGGCTTTGCTTTGTCTACGACCCCTTTTTCCCAAACCTGCAGGCTCCTAGGAAAACGGGAAAGAGCCGGGCTCTGTGCTGCAGCCAAGGGGAAATGCTGACACTCCCCAAAATCACCCCTCTGCACCTTTGGTGGTATACACAGGCTGGGGTGGGTCGTGGAAACTCTTAACATCCTTTTAAAAAAACCCCTCAGTTCACCCCTTATTCCACCTGTGGAAAAAGTTATTTGTGGCATTGGTGATGGTGGAGCCTGGAAGGGGTGAAGTGTGGGGCTGGAGAACACTGAAAGGAGGCCGACAGCTGCCTTAAAAACTCGATAACAAGTTTGTCCTTTACCTGTGACAGAGCAAAGGAGAGGAACTTTATTCATGTGTTTATGGCCATTGGAGCCTTCCCTATGTGCTCCAGCTGCACCACACCATTTTCCCAGAAAATCCAGGATGCTGCACCCCGTGCACTCCTCCCTCCCTGCAGCCTCAAGGAGAGTGAGGACAAACCGTGCTCAGGTGTGAGCTGCCCTCAGCCCCTCCCTGAGAGCTCAAACCCAAACCAGGGCACCTCTACCAGCCCTGGTTTCCTCTCGCATCTCCCCCCTCACTGCTCAGGAAACCTTGAGCACGGAGGAAAGGAGGGATTCTCACTCCTGCACACCCAAATATCCTGGCTCGTCATCAAAGAGGATTTTTTGGCCACTTTGGGAGCCTGGCTCCGTTGCCATAAAAGCAGTGAGTGGTTTAATGACGTTTTTTTTTCTCCCTTCTCTCTGGCTACAGCGTGGGGGTAACGTGGCACTGCGGCTGTTTGTAGCTGTGCTATGGCCTAACGAGATTATACTTTACATGGATAATTAATTAGTTAATAGGTTATTAATGCTGCTATTTGTCCACCCCATCCCTGAGGGTTTGGGGTATGCTGATACGTCCTTTCCAGGTTTTTCCCTGCAGCAGACGTGCTGCACTCGTGTTCTTGTCTCACAGCAAAGGTCATGATTAAGGGTATGATTAAAAATTGTATAAAATGAGGCATGATTAACCTGTAACCATTGGTGGGGC
The DNA here is from genome assembly GCA_013397935.1 of Dasyornis broadbenti. NCBI lineage: Eukaryota > Metazoa > Chordata > Aves > Passeriformes > Dasyornithidae > Dasyornis > Dasyornis broadbenti. The sequence goes on along the minus strand of VZRN01000794.1, from coordinate 2,230,035 downwards.
TGAACGGTATTTGCTACTCCTACAGGGACAAAACCTGTCCTCTAAATCCCTATTGAAACGTATTTTAATATAAAACACTTCTTAAAAAAGTGGAGGAAAATCTTTTCGGAACAGCATAAAACCCCTGTGACTCGATCCGTGGGGAGTTCAAGGCCAAAATCTGCCTTGGAAGTGGAGGTATCCCTAAATTCCTCCCCTCTGCGAGAATGTGGGTATGGATGTGCTTCCTCACTGCTCAGCCTTTGCCTTTGGATGGAGCTTGTTTGGTGTGAGGAATATTTCAGGCTCCACGTGTACCCTTGGATCAGCTGCCTCCTTCCAGAGAAAGCAGAGCTTTCCTCCAGAAACTTTTTGTCTGGGAGAATAATAATATAGATGGTAAATAAATACATAAATCTGCCGTGTGAGGGGTGAAAAGAGGGCACGGGACTTTATCCCAGCCCCACCATCTCTCTGTGAAACTCCCCCTGAATAAATCAGCCTGGGAGACCCCCTTGCTTTCAAGATTATAATTTTTTTTTTTTTTTTCGCTCCAAAAAGTGCGAAAATACAGCTGGTCTTGGCCGGATTCTCCCTTCCTGCACCTTTGCATCAGACAGGGGCCCTGGCAAAGGGACCCCTCTTTGGGCTGCACAGAGCTGAAAGGAGCAGGGCTGCTCTGACCTCAGCCAGGGGTTTTATTCCTCCTCCTCTCACGGGCGAGTAGAAATCCTTGGAAGCTGAACTTCACGTGTCTTTGTGTTTTTTATCCATCCAAAAGGGAAAATGTGCCGAGGAGCCAATATTCCACTGGCACGTGGGGCTGCAGGGGGAAACCTGCCACAGCCCCAGCCAAATCACCGCAGCTATCAGGGGCTTCAGGACTGTGGTTTTTCCCTAAAAATCCCCTTTTTCCCCATTTTTTCACCCAGCTGGGGCAGGTCTGCCGACTGTACTCAAGTCCCATGGCCACCAGCTTCTCAAGGCCCAGCTCAGGAGTGTTTTCCTTTAATTTTGGTGAAAATTAAGAGTGTTTTGGGGCTGGGGGTGCTATAATTTCTATTTACAGCAGCAGGGAAGAGGCATGTGCTGGCTCGGGGCCACCACGAATAGCTCTGGACATGGGAGCTCTTAAAATAAAATTAATAATAATAATAATTTCCATGTTTCCCTTGCTGTGATGCCTCTCTCCGGCAGAACGCCCCCGACGAAACCTCTGCAAAGGGAGCACATCTGGGTTTCATTTTGCAGCTGAAGAATAGTAATTAAGATGCTTTCGCAGAGCCAGGGCTTGAAAAAACTAAAAATAAAAGCCATACAGGCACAATCCCAGACCTCCAAGCACCAGCAACTCTCCTTTCCCCTCCTTTTCACCCTCCCAGCCCCGCTGGACCCCCAGGCATGGCCAAGTCCCCGTTGTTGTTTTGGGGAGCAGAGGCAGGACTAAATCATGGGCTGGAAGGGGATGGTGCAGAGAAGGGGGATTTTTGGCTGAATCCGGAGGAGCAGTGGTAATGCCCACCTGTGTGGAGGGTGGCAGCAAGGGGAGGGTTTTCCAAAGCTCAAAAAAAATACGGACATCGTGCAAAGCATCAGGCTTGGCTCTTCTTTTGCAGAGAAATGTGTATAAACCACGGACCTCAGGCTTGGAATGACGTTCTCCCTCTATTTCTCACTTTTCTTCCATGAATATTGCAGGGGGAAAAAAAAAAAAAAAGAGCAGCTCTTTTCCAGCCCTCTACCACCTCAGGGTGCTTCTGGCCCCAAGCAAATGAAAAATTAATTTTCCCCAGCTTGAGCTAAAAGAGGAGATGGGGCTCAATGAGATTCACTCAAAAGCACTTGCTGGCTGGTGGGGGTCATGCAGGAAAAATATCCATGGGCTGAGGGAATGAACAAGGCCCTGGGGACTGGGAAATGCTCAGGAGTTCAATTTAAGAGGTGAAAAAGAGAAAAATGAATTTGGGGTTTACACGGCAGCAAGCTTAGTTTTAGCAGGAGGATGATAAAAAATTAATCAGGTGGTCAATGTGAGGAGAGGGAAATTCTCATCTGAGGGGGAGGCTGGGCAAGGTTAACCTAGTTTGTGTGGTGTGTCAGCAGGGAAAAGAGGGAAGGAAGGGCTGGGAATGCCAAAGTAGCAGGGATGGGTATCTCCCAGCAGCCAGGCCTCTGGCCAGAGCTGAAGAGATGCTGGGGGGATTTTGGTCCAAGCTGTGGCTGCTCATGGGCACGGAGGATTTAACACCCTCCTGAATGCCGTGGACAGGGTGCCCGCATTTCTCTTGGATGCCACAGCCATCAGGGATCTTTAAGGCTCAGTGTTTTTTGGGAAGGAGGGTTCCGTCGGTTTCAGCAGGAGCCCGTCACCCCCGCAGTGCTGCCGGCCTGCACTTGGAAAAACGAGGATTTCTAGGGTTATTTTCTGCTTTCCCGTTGGCGGGACCCGGCCACGCCGGCAGAGCTCTCTCTGCAGCGTGGTTCCTAGAAGGAGAGCAACTTTTTCCCTCCTCTTTTCCAAGCCTCTGCTGCTGACAGTAGGGGCTGGAAGCTGTCCAAGGCTGTCGGTATAAATCTCGCTGACCTTGTTTCACCATCCCTTAACTTGCAGCTCAGCCGGGACCGGCGTTGGCTTCCACTTTCTGGCTCATTTAGCCCTTTTCCTGCGTTAAGGCTTGGGTTCCCAAGCTTGTCTGCTCGTCCCTGGGTGGCCTAGGGAACGGGGGGGACTCCCGGCTCCTAGAAAACCTCCCAGCGAGGTCGCCAAGGCAAACCATCTTGCAGGAATTTGGAGATGCAGCTGTAGCTGAGGAGAAGCGATGCTCGGAGGCGCAGTGCAGTGCAGTTCGGTGGGATGAGGGAAAGGTGCTTCCCTTTGGATCAGACTGAACACAGGGCCCTGTTTGTTGCTCTCCAGAGTTTTCTTGCTGCCGTCATTGCGTTATTCCAACCTCCTGCGGTAACTTGGTGTGATCTTTGCTGTCCAGTTGCTTCCAGGGCTTTGGCTGCAGGAGAATGGCCTCGTGTCGTGGTTTAGCTTGGCCCAGGTTTTTCTAGTGGGGGGGGACCACAAAGATGGCTCCTCTGTGAAGCTTCTCGAAGCCTTCACCATGTCCAGCTCTGAGGTGATGGACATGCTGCTGGCCAAGCCTGGGCCAATTAGAGACGTTGGTTACGCCTCTGTGAAAAACATATTTAAGACGAAATCAAAACAATGGGTGCACGCACTTTTCCTTAGCCAGAGGAGGAGGAGTAGGTGAGAGTATGTGAGGGAAAACAACATGGAGAGACCAAGGTCAGTGGAGAAGGAGGGGGAGGGGGAGCTCCAGGCGCCGGAGCTCTGCAGCCTCTGCAGGCCGTGGTGAGGCCCATGGTGAAGCAGGGGGTGCCCCTGCAGCCCATGGGGGCCCACGGGAAATGCTGAGATCCACTCGCCCTTGTCGAAGAGAGTGGATACCCTGAAAGTGGCCGTGGT